>JAGKTI010038229.1:0-10758 GCA_018397915.1 Birgus latro | reverse complement strand
TCTCTCTCTCTCTCTCTCTCTCTCTCTCTCTCTCTCTCTCTCTCTCTGCATCTTCCTCCTCTTCTCTTCCCTTCTCCCTTTCTCCCCATCTCTCTCACGAACGCATCTTCCCCTCAGCTTCACCTCCCCATTCTTCTCACCCTACTTTCTCCCATCATTCCTTTCCTCTCTCCTTTCCCCCGATTTCCTCTCCTGTACTCCCCTCCCTTCACCCCCTCCCCCTTCCCTATAAAGTATGTAGTATGGCAGTAAGAAAGTTGGCTGTGTAAGCTGGGACAGTGTGAATCGCGTCACTGTGAGGTTCGGCAGTACTAGGTGTGAGGTGGGACAGTGTGAGATGGGACAGTTTGAGCTGTGGCTAGGTGAGGTAGAACAGTATGACGTGTGTCAGTGTCTCCTATTGTGATTATGGAACTCCTTATATGTATGGAGAGATTCTATACCTTGTGTGCGGTCTGGAACAATTTCTAAGCTTAAAGGGGATTGGTATGATTCTATGTCCACAGATCACTCGCTGATGTGATGTTGGGGGGAAAACTGCCTGGCCTGCCCGAGATATGAAGCAGACGCAGTGAAACAGTTGGTGAACATGTCTTCTGTCAGCTCTGAGGTATTTATCCAATCCATTGTCTCTTATCAGTTCCATTAGTTTATTTCGATTTATTACAATGGAGGACATGGATTTTTAAATTGTGTATGTAGTGCGTAGGCTGTAACTCTCTCTCTCTCTCTCTCTCTCTCTCTCTTTGTCCACAAGAAATATTTACCCGAGGTGCTTCACTACATCAAAGAAAAATCTTTATCTATCGATCTATTTGTCTGCCTGTGTAATTATCTTTTTATCTATTGTATTGTTTGTCTATCTACTGAATCAATTACCCTGCGTACTCAACTGGAGAAACGTAATATAATCTCTTTGTTCATGTATAGTTTCTTATTTGTCTGTCTTTCATTCTGTCTGCCTCTATCTGCCTCTATATCTATTTTATAAAGTCAAGCTGTGTATGTATGTGTTTATATGTGCGTTTCTTCGTTTCTTTTATGAGAACGATCTGACACTCCTTGGAAAGGTCCAAGGAGTGTCAGAAAAATTCAAACCAAAATATTGGCGATTGCGCGCGATGCGACGGCGCTAAACTGGCGGAAATCGCTACATGCAAAAATATACGTAAATAATTTTTTCTCGACGTTTTGTCAGAATTGGCCACTGTGGGCTCAGTAAGCATATGGAAACAAAGATAATGGTATATGCAAACATTTTGTGCTATTAGTTAGTTCAGCAATTTTTTGCGGGCAAGCACTTGTTATATACAGTATGTGGAAGCAATGGTCCTACGCTAAGTATTAAATCGTCCATGTATGCATCGTCCCCAGCATTGCCTGGCTGTTATATTTAACACAGCAATCCTGGTACACCACCACGCGATTTTACTGAGCTTAAGGAGACTTTGAAACTGCATGGGCTAAATGTATCCTTCATTATCCACTTCAAACCATGGGTCTCTTTAGGAGCCTATAATCGTCATCTCTGTAGGAAGAACCAGCTACAAGAATACGTCATGGCAGCGAAGGAATTAACGTTACTGAGGCTCAGTGAACGTCTTGCGTGTTTGATTATGCTACCTAATGATTATTCTCAACTTGGCAGAGTCATAGTGAACTGGAGGGATTGGATGTAACCTTCACTAATATCTAGACTGTGTGAGCCATTGACGGCTAACACTGATCAGGTCAAGGGACGTATTTTTGTTCTATTATTGTTACCTCCAGACGATTTCATTCAACTTTGAGATTCTTCTAGAAAACGAAGGGTTAGATTTTTTTCATGAACACTCGGGGAAATTACTATGACTCTTAGCTGAAAACAGTCATCTAGCTTTTGCTGGAATGGAATGCTAGGTTTATTTCAATTTTGAGGAGTTAACAGTGACAGTGTTAACATTGTTACTCCCAAATGATCAAAATAAATCTGGAGTTTCGTGGAATAAAACACTGGAGTTGTTTCGACCGTGGGAGAATTGACAGCAACAGTATTAACTCCCACAAATTTCTAAGGAATCACTAAGTTAAGTAAAACATCAGGTATCATCTGAAATAGAACATCAGAGTTTGTGCAACCATGGGGTGATTGATCGTACTAGAGTTATGGTTATTTCATGTTCGTTTGACCCATTCACTGCCAAATAAAACTTTCTGGAGTCAAATATAAAAAGCATACTAAGTTGTCAAATAAAACCATCTGACATTAAATAAAACAGAACACTAGAGATGCCTTGAACATAGGAGGGTTAATATCAGTACTATGAACTCTCTCAGTCGAATATTTCTTGCCCTTAGTAATAAAAATCTTCTGTCGGAAACTGGAATAGAAAAATAGACTTGTTCGGATCATGAAAACAATAATAGTAGCCTACCAACGTTAAAATTTTCGGACTACTTTGGTTCACTCTATGTATATATATGTCTATAGTTACACTCGTTAATCGCAGAAGAGGTGGCCACAGTTACAATCCCTCCACCATGTCTTTTGTCTTCTGGTTGTCCTTTTTCTTAGCCCACACACCCCCTTGTCATATAATTCTCCCACCCATCCTTGCTCTAAATTTACTATAATCACCTGGCATTAGCTGAATATAAAAACTGTTCCGACCATGAGAGGGTTAATCAAGCAAGGACGTCGTAGCGCGCTTGATGAGGCGTGTGTGTGGAAGGGGGATAGGGGAAGGAAATTTATCCGTTGCCTAAGAGCAGTTCCTCATTTTTCCAGCGTTAATTGCAAAATCTGGGTCCCAGGAGAAAGAGAAGTGGGGGCCGAAATTACTGGCGGGAAGTAGGCACTGAGGAAAAGCAATTTGCAACCTAGGATTAAAACCTGGAAATTGATGGCGCCCTTGCCGGGATTGTGTGAAGGTTTAGCAGGAAGAGTTGGGAGGGTTAATGTAACCACAGTGGGGATGTGGTTGGAAAGAAGACAAAGTGTGTGTGTGTGTGTGTGTGTGTGTGTGTGTGTGTGTGTGTGTGTGTGTGTGTGTGTGTGGCGATAAAGTGTAAGTGTTTACATGTTGCGTCTGAGCTGGCGTAGCTATAAACACAAATGTAGTACAGTTGGAGCTTAAATGGAACCACACATGTAGTCGTGGAGGTGGTGGTGGTGGTGGTTGTGGTGGTGGTAGTGTGTGGAGAGAATTATGGTAATAGTGAAGTCAGTGCCAGTATGAGAGGCCGGTGAGGGGGTTACATGGTCTTAAGCACTTGGGTAACTCTGCAGGAACTGGGATTATGACTGTGGTTGAGGTAATGGCAGAAGAAAAATGCTGGGGAAAGAACAACTGAGAGGACATTTATACCAACTTGGGAGTTTTGACCATATGGTAAAGAAGGTTCTCAGTCATTTCAGTACGATGACGTCTTAAGAATGATGAACCTTGCTCTCAGAGATCTATTCCGTCCTTTAGAAGAAGCTTTTCCTACTGGATTGATTAGATATATTTTTCAATTACTTACAAGCTGCGACAGGAGCCCTATAAACATTTTAAAAAAAAAAGTTGTCTGGCAATAGGCTGGATGAGAAAAAAAAATGATGCTACCAACAAAATCACATGAGAACGATATCTTACTGAATGGGTTAAAGGAGATTTTTTTCAGCATTTTCACTACCAGGGTAAGAAGTGAAATCGTCTGCCAGTGGTCAGAATAAGAAAAAAGGATGCCATCATACTGAAAGAATTCATTATACGAGTGTAAGGCAGAGAGCAGGTCTAAAATATTATTTGGCATTAATGACACTCCTGCTGAGAGCAAGGCCTGTTTATATGCGCTGGACACGCTCTGTTACGTTGCACGCATGATACCACATTAAATGATTACATCTGTTGCAAAAATGAAGTAAAAAATTTGAGGGTTTTGCATACACATCCACTGTGAATATAATACTCATGCCGTCTCCAGACCACTTTACATAACTTTGGAGCACCCTAGTAGTGAAGCGATTGTTGAATGTTGTATCTAACCAATGTAACTGAAAGAATCTATCTCAGGCTGTGTAAAATCCTCAGTAGAAAGCAAGAGTTGAATTTTATTGACGTCATCCTATCAGTAGAGTTAGAAACTGAAAGCGGTAACACTATCAGCCAGTCTATATTAGCCTTAGCATGGACCAAGAGGGACCGAAGTTATACTAGCGTTGTCCAGATCATTTACTGTAAGCCATAGCAGACCATCTTATGTTCCTTGTGTTATACTACCATCGTCCAGACCATTTAAGACATCAGCCATATCAGACCACTTTATGTCCTTGTGTTATACTACCGTTGTCCAGACCATTTAAGACTTAAGCCATAGCAGACCACCTTATGTCTTTCGTATTATACTACCGCTGCCCAATCATTTAGGACTTGAGCCATAGCAAATCACCTTATGTTTCAGGTTTTAAGCTACCATTGTGCTCATCATTTAAGCCATAGCAGACCACCTTATGCCCCTGGCAGGGTTTACATGATAGGAACGCCTTGGTCTGCCCCTTCGTGTAGAACTGTAGCGTGGTAATGCACAAATATCTTGAGCCTTAGACTTGTACAGTCATGCCACCCAGGCGTCTACTTTATTGCCTTTAATCCCCTGTAGCGTGTTTTACATATTATATCTGAAATTCTCCAAAGGATTTTGTGCAGATTGAGGGAACAATTTTCAATGGATGGTTCGGTATAGCTTTTAATAAACCTTTACTACAAGAAATCCTTATCACTCAGTCTAACTAAAATCTTGACAAATTATCAAGAATGTAAGAAGAATGAAGTTGTTGGGCTCGATAGGTTAAAAATACTACCAATAAATGGGAGTGCCGAAGGACTTTTATTAAATAAAAGAAAAAAAATTCTTTTAGGATTCGTTTTAACTCTCCTGCAGCTTCAACAGAAGAAGCTGACTTTATTTTGTTTTAATCTCTGGTGCTCCTTCTACCGCCCTAACACATTCTTAGAAAGTCTTATTTTTAGGGAAGTAAAAATAAGTCCTTGTACTCAGGGGGCAAAAGCCACTTCTAATCAACCAGACATGAGTTGTTATTAAAACTCGTGGTATACAATTTTAATCTATGGACCACCGGAAACAATATCCAGGTGCACAGCCTTGGAAACCAACTGCTGCAAGCTGGGATTCCAAGATGCTTTCTATTTTACTATTTGATGAAAATTTGCAAAATATTTCGAATGAAATCATATTTATTCATTTATCTAAAGCCAGTTATATTATTTTATTTGTCTTCAGATTTAAAAAAATGATTATGTTCAAAGCTGCGAAATATTTTACAACTTTTATTTGTTAAATGAACAAGGCATTTCTTTTCTCTTTAGAAAGTTAACATACTTGCGGTGACTGAGAAATTTATTCAAAACACAGTTCTTGGGGTGTATAAACAGCACACATCAGAGAAATATCAATAACTGATCATGTCATGAATATAAGCTATTAAATCGTCCCTTATATTATTCAAGTAATTAAATATTTCATCCTTACACCATAACACATTTGTGTGTGTGTGTGTGTGTGTGTGTGTGTGTGTGTGAATGAGATATAACACAACCGTAATAACTGGTAAAATAACTAACACTGATTTAGTCCAATATAGACATGATCCTGTTCAAAATGAGAAAAAGGAAATACAATATTCATAGAAAATATAATCAGAGTCAGAGCTATCCTCAATATCCTCGAAGTAGTGAGCTCAGTAATAGCTCTCTGGGTATCTACAGCATCTGCAGGCAAAATAACATGGAACATTCCGTTTGGCACTTGAATAATTTTCTGCAATCACAGAAAAGGGATATGGACATCTCTGGTGGCTACAGTTCTGCAGTCACTGAAACTGGACAAGTTCTGCTTGCTTTACTGTCCATCCATATTCATCCAGTGAAGGACTGCGAGGCTATGCAATGTGTGCCGTCTTGTCAGTGGTTGTTGCCCTGTGGCCTTGAAGTTGTCCATGAAAGGCTTGTGGTAGCATACATCATGTTCAATCATATTGCGTCCATCACCAACTGCTCTCAGCAAAATATCGGGTTTTAATCTCTTGGCTTGATTGATAATTGTTTCTTAACTGTCTTTTGTTGACACTAGGCTTTCTAGTTTCTTGCTTCTGTACCAGACTTTGTTACAAACTATACAACTCACTTTTGGCTTATAAGGTTCAACATTCAGTCGTTTTACTCTGCCACTTGATGAAGTTGTGTCACAAGGACTTTCACAGTTTTAATTTTCTGCATGTGGTTTTTCTCTTCTTTTCTGCTGATTTGTAACTTTTCTCACTAATATACAAATTTCTACATTTATTAAGTCATTTTGACACTTTGGCCTTCAGCCAGTCAGCTTCATAAATGTCATAGTTTTAATGGATGGCATCTGAGTCTTGTCTAGCCTGATTGACTGCTTTAGTTTATCTCGTGTTTCTGACTGGACATTGTACAATTTGTCTTTGTTGTCTTTCTGGTAGATTACTCACTTCTGGTAGTCAGTGTCCCTACCATCAGATTTTCTCTTTTTGTTGATTTTTAGGGAAATACCTCCTTCTTGTTTGACTGTTGGAACATCCATTAATCATCTTCTGAAAAAAAGGTGCTATATGTATTCATACTGTAACATAAATAAATAGTTCCTTACCAAGGAACAGTAGTTTTGATGAAGATGACAATGAAACATCAACAGAAGGTAAAATAGCAATAATTTAAGAGAAAAATTCGCATAAGATTAATAAATTCTACATGTACTTCTTCAAGGACAATAGGACTTTCAGGCCATTATAGTAAATTATAAATTATTCTACATTAGTACTGATGTGTAACACATCAACCACAAAATAATAAATTCATATGAAAAGACATCCGATAGAATTAGTTTCCATTTCAACACTCATATGGATTTTATAAGTAAAGGTGGGCCAAATTACTTTGCAATTATCAAAAAGGAGTTCCTTGTTCCTGACCCCCCCCCCAAAAAAAATGGTATTACATCTGATATTAGAGGAAATTATGAACAACTAATGAGCATTTAAAAATATGGCAGCCACCTTGGATGGTATCTTGGATTTCAAGCTTATAGTAGTTGATTTTACAGGTAAACGTATGTCAAAAACTCTGAAATTAACACAGATTAATTTATCGTCCCTGAAAGCTCTAGAAAACCAGTATTACACTTGAAAGTAATGCAAATTATAACCAACTTATGAACATTTATGGATATGGCAGCCATCTTGGATGCCATCTGGGATTCCCAGCATACAGCAGCTGGTTTCTAAAGTTGTGCAGCTGGATGTTATTCCTGGCGGTTTAAGGATTAAAATGATATGCCATAACCTTTTATAACATTCCATGACTGCTGCTCCCTACTTACCCCCTGGGTATTGCCAGAAATAGACATGAAGGATGTTAAGTTTAAGGTCAAAGGATTTCCAGGGGATATGAAAGGACGGAATACTGTTATCAAAACTGCCTTTTTATAGAGTTAAAAATGAGAATCTTCCCGAATAAATGAAGATCATATATCAACACTTTTCCATGCCGCCCTCCTTCCTTCAGCTAATAAAAACTCCGTAAGTTGAATAATATCGTTTGTCAGCAAAAATGAATTAAAAGATGTCAATAAATTCAGAGCTCTGCGTACGGCAAAAAGTCCTCCAAACCTCATTATCATAACTCGCTGCAGCCACTTCAGATCGACCTCCCTCATAGATCTAACTTATACCAAATCCAGAGAATACTATCCATATATCACCCAACGTTTTTTTTTTTTTCTTTACAGGGAGTGCAGGGGTCAGGAGCTAGGCTATTCAGTCCCAACATTTAAAGCTAGGGTGGTTAGCCTGCTTGAATATAAGCCTTCACGAGACCCATCTGATTAGAGCGGCACAATCCACTTGTCTGCCAAGTCTATTTGATTATGTGGTTACGACCTGCGCGATAAACGGTTTTTCTGGGATGCAAGAAACCATTCGACTTATCACTCAGTGTAGAATCAGTCGAAGCCAGCTATTAATCGAGTGAGTAATTAATAGAAAATACAGCTTCTTCCATCAGAATCCATTCTAGTCACTTCATACAGACTTCCATCATACACATAAATGGTTTCACTTCCCTCATTCATCTATCTTCAGCCACACTAAGCCACCTTCCCATGGTTCTAATACAGCGTAATGTACACGTTACACCAGGGTTTAACTCCATCGCTCCCAGGATGCATTTTTCGTTTTTATCCTTCCACCACCAAGTGATTTAGTGCAGCCAAGGAAGAATCTCTAGCCGTGACATTGGTTAATAAAGGCGATATTTAACCCTCCAATTCGAAAACTGTCATCCAAACTGTTTAATACTGTTTAGAGATAACAAGAATAAAAAACGCGTTATCGGACTGAAAGGATTGCTGTCTACTAAGCCTCTTAATTCCAGCTCACTCAAACCACTCAGCACCACCTACCTCCATAGACTTAATTCAGCAAAGTACAGTACTCTCTCTCTCTCTCTCTCTCTCTCTCTCTCTCTCTCTCTCTCTCTCATCAGCTCTTCACCATATCTCCCCAAACCTAAGCAAATTCATCTGGCAGTAGGAAGAATTAACCAACACAAATTATGATGCAATTAAACGAATGGTAATTGTGCCCTACAAATCAGCTTCTATTCCAGTCATGCTCAAACTAATCCAGTCACTCCATAGCGCCCTTCGCCATAGACCAAATGTAAATGCATAGAACACAGGCAGTTAACCCCTTCAGTCCTGTGACCTGTTATGTTCGTGCTACCGCTAGATAATTCTATTCAGCTTGAGAAAGCGTATTCGATCTCAAGAAAATGACATGCAACCTTCATTTACACCTTTCCTGCAAGTAATCTCCCCAGAGCCAGGTAAAATAATATGGATGGGGTATGCATACAGAGACATGATAAATCATTAGGATGAAGGTGTAAATTAAATTCTTTCATATTCTCGTTATGGGAGCTGAATGCAGTCACTTCCAGCCACCCGACCTCCTCAACCAAAATCAACTACAAAAACTTACAGTAGCCTCGCACTTTCAGTCCATTCCAGCCGCTTGCATATGCTCCTGCCTCGTACGTCTGTTACAGCACTAAGCATTCAGTTCAGCATGGTTTAATATGCATGCTTACCACCACAATCCTGGGAGGCTTACGATCTTAACGGTGGTGCCTGAGGATGGTAATACACGCACACATAATTCTGAGCTAAGAGAGAGATAGAGAGTGAGAGATCATTTAACTTTAACTCGTTTCATTAGCAGAGTTTATATTAATACGAGCTATGATACGCAGATACGTGGACACATATATTCAAACACATACACGCATACTTACCTGCATGTGCATAGGCCTACACAAGCAGATTCATATCGCGAGTGGTAATGAACAGGATGAGATACGATCAATTAATTATGTAACAGGTCTGCAACTAAAAATGTTCAAGATTTATTGTCTGTTTCGCATCAGTTTCCTAACGCTGAATTCAAAAATTAATCTGCAGCTCTCTTATCACTCACGGCTTACCTCCAAATTATGTTTTTGAAGCCAGAGAGCCCTAAAAAGATTCAGTTGATCAGATTCTGGTTTAAGTCTCACAAGGAAGCATATCCAGTTTTTCTCATTAAATTTCAGATTTAAACATGTATCTGGCACATTTATTTGCCGTATAACAGGACTTATCATGTATATTAATAAATGAAAAAGAGGTTTGGAAAGGAACATAGAAGTATGCCAGTTTATATCTTACCTCAATACCGTTCTGACGTATATTGTGTGATTAGCTTTGGTTCTGTCCTGAAATGCATTGTTTGAGTTTTATTATTGAAGAGTTCATTGTGCTTTATTATTTATTTCAGAGTCAGCTGTAGTTTATCTGGCAATGACTACACAACGTTGTGTTAACTGTCCAGACAGTTTTGTTATGCCTGTGATGAATTTGTTATACGGAAACAACAGAGAATTATTTCAGAACTTGTAAGAAAAAAAAAAAAGCGTACTTCGAGATAAAATTTAAAGACCAGGGCATATCAAGGGCTCCCATTAAAGTCTGTTCTGTTTATGCTGAAGAACTAATGGATTGGACAAAAGAAACGAGAAAATGTTTTCGCTTTGGTGTTCGAATGATCTGGTGGGAGCCGATAAATCACAGTCATGCCTGCTCCCTTTGTACATGTATTTTTCACGGATACCACATTAAGAATATTACAATCTTTTTTATTAAAACATCCATCTACCTTACGACCTGTTGCTCATGGACCATGCATACCCTCCCAACACTGCCTGAGAAACATTTAAAAATTCATTGTATCTATGACCAAGAAATCCATGGCAACAGTGATGATGCAGACTTCCAGTGTGAAATTGATAACGCAGACCTACTTTTTTTTTTCAACATGATCTAAATGATAAGATGAGAGACTTAGGCCTTACTAAGAAGTCTGTCGCGATTTTGTTCAAGACTCAAAGCCAAAGCTTTATTAACACCCGACACATCATTCTCTTGCTACCGGAAGCGAGAAAAATAATGTTCTTCCGCACTTTAAACATGACGATGATTTCGTTTATTGTACAGATTCTACCGGGTTAAAAGAAAAGTCTGGTGTCATTTACAGTACTAATGAGACTAATCACTGATTTTCTGAAAAGAAGTCTTAAGGAAGTTCTTTTACACAACGTTAACATGCATCCTTCTGTTCCTGTACATCATTCAGTGCCCCTCAAGGAAAGCTATGGAAAG
>JAGKTI010038227.1:0-10758 GCA_018397915.1 Birgus latro | reverse complement strand
AAAAAAAAAAAAATTCTGGTCCATAACTCTCCAATAAAACACTGCCTTCTCCTCCTCCATTCTCTGTTCGTTTTTTACCTTAGCTTCCTTTACTAACTCCTTTATTTATTTTAGCTCTTTCTTCCTCATTTGCATCTCTCCTTAGCCAGGTGTGTGTGCATTTACCTAATTTACCTAATTGTGATATACAGGAAATGAGCTACGCTCATGAGGTCCCGTCTCTGTTTCTCAATAAGTCAAATTTTGCCTTAAACTCATTTAAGTTTTTAGACTGGACGATCTCTTTGTCCAGGCTATTCCACAGGTCTATAAATCTATACGGAAAACTATATTTCTTGATGTCCTTCGAGCAGCTTGGCTTCTTTAGTTTCATTCCGTGTTCTCTTGTTGCTCTCTCATCCCACACAAACAGATTTTCTCTGTCAATTTTATCTACTCCTATCATGGTCCTGAACACTGCAATCATGTCACCCCTCTTTCTCCTTTCCTCTAAGGAGGGCAAATCCAACCTTTCCAGCCTCGCTCTGTATGGCAAATCTGCCAGACTAGGGACCATCTTGGTTGCTGTTCTTTGTATTCTCTCAATCTTGGTTATATCTTTCTTTTTGTGTTGGGACCACACCACTGCTGCATATTCTAACCTGGGCCGGATCATGGCCACTATCAATTTTTTCATCTCCTCATCCATGTAATGAAATGCCACTCTTATATTGGTCAAGAGTTTATATGTCTCTCTCACTATCTTATTTATGTGTTTTTCAGGTGACAAACTATCCTGGACCAGCACTCCCAAATCTTTCTCTTCTCTCGCTTTTCTCATTGGTTCATTACCCATCAAATAATTCAATGATGGCCCCTTGGTACTTTTACCCATTTCCAATATTTTACATTTTTTTGCGTTGAATTTCATTTCCCACATCCGGCTCCAATCATATATCCTATCCAGATCCTCCTGTAGCATTTTACAGTCCTCCTCAACCTCCACCTTTCTCAAGATCTTTGCATCATCAGCAAACAGGCTTGCATAGCTGTTCACTCCATCTACCATATCATTTACATAAATCAAGAACATTACTGGTGCCAACACCGAGCGCTGTGGGACACCACTTGCTTACTTCCCTCCATCCAGATGTCCTGTCCTTTATTACTGTCCTCATTTGTCTGTCACTCAAAAAGTCTCTCATCCATTCCAGGAGGCTTCCCTTCAGTCCTCCTATATGCTCTAATTTCCATAATAATCTCTTGTGGGGTACTTTGTCGAAGGCCTTCTCCAGATCTAAGTACACACAATCCACCCAACCGTCTCTCTCCTGTAGCACGTCAATTGCCCTTGAGTAGAAGCTCAACAAGTTGGAAACACATGACATTCCACTTCTGAATCCAAACTGACTTTCAGTCAAAATATTCATCTCTTCCAGATATTTTATCCATCTATCTTTCAGGATTCTCTCACACATTTTCGCAACCATGCGTGTGTGTGTGTGTATTTACCTAATTTACCTAATTGTGATATACAGGAAATGAGCTACGCTCGTGGGGTCCCGTCTCTGTTTCTCAATAAGTCAAATTTAGCTTTAAACTCGTTTGAGTTTTTAGACTGGACGATCTCTTTGTCCAGTCTATTCCACAGGTCTATGCATTTATACGGAAAACTATATTTCTTGATGTCCTTCAAGCAGCGCGGCTTCTTCAGTTTCAGTCCATGTCCTCTTGTTGCTCTCTTATCCCATAAAAACAGATCTTCTCTAGCAATTTTATCTACTCCCATCATGGTCCTGAACACTGCAATCATGTCACCCCTCTCTCTCCTTTCCTCTAAGGATGGCAAATCCAGCCTTTCTAGCCTCTCACTATATGACAGATCTGCCAAACTGGGGACCATCTTGGTTGCTGTTCTTTGTATTCTCTCAATCTTGTTTATATCTTTCTTTTTGTGTGGGGACCACACTACTGCCGCATATTCTAACCTGGGGCGGATCATGGCCACTATCAGTTTTTTCATCATCTCTTCATTCATGTAATGGAATGCCACTCTTATGTTGGTCAAGAGTTTATATGTCTCTCTAACTATCTTGTTGATGTGTTTTTCAGGTGACAAACTATCCTGGAACAGCACTCCTAAATCTTTCTCTTCTCTCGCTTTTGTGATTGGTTCATTACCCATCATATAGTTCAGTGATGGTCTCTTGGTGCTTTTACCCATTTCCAATATTTTACATTTTTTTGCGTTGAATTTCATTTCCCACATCCGGCTCCAGTCATGTATCCTATCCAGATCCTCCTGCAGCATTTTACGGTCCTCCTCAACCTCTACCTTCCTCAAGATCTTGGCATCATCAGCAAACAGACTTGCATAACTGTTTACTCCATCTACCATATCATTTATGTAAATCAGGAACATTACTGGTGCCAACACCGAGCCCTGTGGGACACCACTTGTTACTTCTCTCCATCCAGACATCCTGTCCTTTATTACTGTCCTCATTTGTCTGTCTCTCAAAAAGTCTTTCATCCATTCCAGGAGGTTACCCTTCAGTCCTCCTATATGCTCTAGTTTCCACATTAGTCTCTTATGGGGTACCTTGTCAAAGGCCTTCTCCAAATCTAAATATACACAATCCACCCAACCGTCTCTCTCCTGCAGCACATCAATCGCTCTTGAGTAAAAGCTCAACAAGTTGGAAACACATGACCTTCCACTTTTAAATCCAAACTGACTTTCAGTCAAAATATTCATCTCTTCCAGATATTTTATCCACCTATCTTTCAGAATCTTCTTGCACAATTTTGCAACCATGCTGGTTAGGGACACTGGTTTATAGTTCAGGGGTTCTTCCTTGTTTCCTCCCTTATAAATTGGTACCACATTTGCTCTCTTCCATTCCCGAGGCACTTTCCCTTCTTCCAGCGAACACACAATTAAACTGTGAATCTTATCTGCCAGTTGGTCTCTGCATACCTTCAGTACCCAATTTGAAATTCCATCTGGTCCTGGGGCTTTCCTTACATCTTGAGTTTCCAGTAATTTGTACACTTCCTGCACTTCCACTTTTATATCTTTTATCACTACACTCCTAGTCACTCCCTCCCCCTCCACAAACTCCCCTTCATTAGTAAAAACTGATTGGAAACGTTTGTTCATTATTTCAGCTTGCATTGCCGCATCATTATAGACCTCTCCTTCTACTTTCAGTTTGGTGATTCCTTCCTTTTGCTTCAATTTGCCATTAACAAATCTATAAAACAATTTGGGTTCATCCTTACATTTGTCGATTATACCTTTTTCAAAGTTCCTTTCTTCCTCTCTACGAATTCTTGTATATTCATTTCTAGTTCTTTTATATTCTTCCTTTGTTCTGTTATTACCTCTCTTTCTCCATTTGTTCCATGCCATGTTCCTCTCTTTTTTTGCTATAATGCACCTTCTATTATACCACTCCTTTTTCCTGTATTCTTTCCCACTTACTCTTGGAACATATTTATCCACTCCTGAATTATAGAGGTCTAGAAAGATATCCCACTTCCTCTGAATCTCTCTTGTTTCTCTGAATTTTCTCCAATCTGCATTTTCAAAAAATTTACTCAATTCCATAAAGTTTGCTTTCCCAAAGTTGTATCTTCCCTGCCTATGGAGCTCATCTCTTGGCACCACATTCCCTATTATCATCTGGAACTCAATGACCACGTGATCACTTTTTCCCATAGGACACATGTGTGTGTGTGTGTGTGTGTGTGTGTGTGTGTGTGTGTGTGTGTGTCCAAAGCAGTGCACCCGACATGTGAGGCCTGAGGTGGCTGTTGTTAACGTTTTTGTTTTACTGTTAATATCATTATGCATTACTTTCTTGCTGCAGTATGTTGATAGTTATGTCATATTCTTTTAACATATCCTAGTGTTCTGTGTTTGTATTAGCAGTGGGACCAAGAGTGTTAAGCGTGAAATCAGCTTGAGATGTAACTGCCACTTAAGAATGACGGTTGGGTTGGGGGATGGTACGGATATGGGAAAGGGTTGGGAGCTGGGGCAGAGGCAGGTGGAGCTCGTTTTGTCCCCCCCTCCACCCCCTGGGTCTTCTTCCCTAGGTAAATAGGGGTTGGATGGAGGCTCCCCAGGGCAGAAATTAGTGATCGTCAGTGTACATCTTTTTTTCATTTCTAACTACATACAGTATTTCTCTTTACAGGTACAAAAATAAATGATACTGTAGTTGAACATAAAAATTTACTGTTATACAGTACTGTACCGTGCTGCACAATACACAACAAGCAAGTCGTAATATAATGGGTCCATAGAAAACGGGGTATTGTGAGGTAAACTAGTCTGCGATAGCGTCGCTTCACCTCATCTTCGATACCATTGTACTTCTTTTGCTATTTTTCGAGTTTTAGGCTATATTTCCTTTCATTTTCAGGCAGCAGACTTTTTCAAGCAACAGACACTCTTCCCCCCCTATTAGTCCGTTGATTCGAGGCTCAACTGTACAATAATTTTGTCAGATAAAACAAATGATTCACTTCTATTAGCTTGAGTTCACCTTTTCTGCCAGTGCAGATGCATTCTAAGATTATGTCAACTTAGAATGCATTTGCTTTGTCATCAGATGTGTTCTAAGATGTCATCATAGAATGCATTTGCATTAGCATCAAATGCATTTTAAGATGATATCATCTTAGAATGCATTTGCATTGGCATCGAATGTGTTTGAAAATTGTCATCTTAGAATTCATTTGCATTATCAAATGCATTCAAAGATGATGTCATCTTAGAACCCATTTACACTCATCAAATGTGTTCTTAGATGATTTCATCGTAGAATGCGTTTGCATTGTCAGAAAAGGTAAACTCTAGCTGATAGAAGTGAAGCATTTATTTTAGGTTATTTGACAAAATTACTATGCTTGTAATTCTTTCGTATTTACTGTATTACTGTATCTGCAAAACAGCTGAGTGGCGAGTGAGGGGTGGAGTGATGGCGGGCAAGTGAGGAATAAATGGGTAGGCCATGGCACGTGTACACAACTGTGAGCAAGGGGGTCATGATTACTATAGAACACTTCTTTCCAGGTCATCTGTTTACCAATAAATGCTCAAGATTTATTACCTTAGTTTATTTTTCTGTGATGAATAAAATACTGTGTAATGAATAATATTTAACAAAATAGAAGTTGTTGAAGGCAGTAAAGAGTAGGTATGAGAGTGCTAAGGCTGCAGTGCATGTGGATGGCAAACGGAGTGAATCTTTCCATTTGAAGGTTGGATTGAAACAAGGATGTGTCGTGTCGCCATGGTTGTTCAATCTGTACATGGATGGGGTTATAAAAGAGATACAAGGTCGGGCAGTGGATGTTGGAGTGGCCCTAGTGAGAGAGGGCAGTGTTTGGAAACTCCCTGTACTGTTGTTTGCAGATGATACTGTGTTGTTGAGTGAAGATGAAGGTGAGCTGCAAGGTTTGGTAGATGAGTTTGGGAGAGTGTGTAAGAAATGGAATCTAGAGGTGAATGTAGGGAAGAGTAAAGTGATGGTCTTCAAGAGAAGTGAAGCCAGTGAATGTACAGTGAGATTGGATGGGGAGGATATGGAGAACGTGAGTGCATTTAAGTACTTGGGTAGTGTGATGAGTAAGGATGGAAGTCTGGAGGGTGAAGTGCTTGAAAGGGTGCAGCAGGGAAGGAAGGTTGCTGGTTCGTTGAAAGCAGTGATAAGAAACAGGGAAGTGAGCATGGAAGTGAAAAAGTTGTTACATGACAGTATTGTGATACCAACTTTAACATATGGAAGTGAAGCTTGGACCCTGTTGGAAGGCCAGAAGTCAAGAGTGAGAGCAGTGGAAATGAGTTATTTGAGAGGAGCATGTGGAGTCACATGGAGAGACAGACTAACAAATGAGGAAGTGAAGGAGCATTGTGGTGTGGATGTGGACGCGATAGGAAGCGTTAAGAGAAACACGTTAAGGTAGTTTGGGCATGTGGAGAGGATGGAGAGTGAAAGACTGATGAGGAGAGTGTATGTGAGTGAGGTGGAGGGGGTGAGAGGGAGGGGGAGGCCGAGGATGAGATGGAGGGATGGAGTGGAGAGGTACATGAGAAAGGGGGGTGTGAGTTGGGAGCAGGGTAGTGAAATGGCGGGGGACGGAGCGACATGGAGGCGATTTGTTTGTGGCCACCCCATGCGGGATTGAGGCGTCTGGCAATAGATAGATAGACTTACAGTGTGTTTTTTGCACTATCACAAGCCACTGTGACCAAGTGTGTTACGTCAATGGGGGTGTGTTTTAGGTTATTTTAGTGGGAAAATGTTAGTGTGGCCCTGGGTGTGAGTGGTATTGTATATACTTCAGTGATGTAGTCTGTGTATGAGTATATAATATCAGTTACCCAGGAGAAATCGGTAACTGGGAAGGTAAATTCCCCAAGCCTCACGGTTAACTGGGATTGTAATGTACCTATTTTTAATAATCCTTGCATCCATCCATCATCCAATCCTATGTCGCCCGACAAGGATTGTGGAAACCTGGAGCTAGGCAGGTTGGTCCTGCCATTTAAGATGAGAATGGCCGGCCTTGCTCATCCCTGAGTGGCATAACGTGAGCAGTAAACCCTAGTCACCCTTGGATATGAACCTACACAGGCTCAGTCTGATTGGAGTGCCTTAATTACCCACTAAACCACCAGGTGCCATAATTTGGTTATATGGTTACCACCCAGCAACCATTTATTTGGCTTGTTACTCAGTGTAGAGTCACTGAGTGACAAGCCAAATGGTTTCCTGTACAATACTAATTCATAGTAAAAATGGGCAGTATACATCATTGTGGAATGTGACATCATAACATGTGATGGAAAAACAGCAGTCCTGGTTCCACTCTCACTTCACCCTGCATGTCTTATCAGGGTTTAGGTGCATTATTGTGGTGTGATTTTTTTCGTGAGTTTGTAAGTTCTGAGAGAGGTTATTGACCTTTAGCCATGCCATGACATCAGTGGTGGCTGGTGGAGGGAGAATGCCAGGGAGGTACGCAGCGTCATCGTACCGACTTGCAGCATTAGTTTTGTTATTGTTATGTTAAGGTTATTGTTCTCTAATTATCATATTTTATATTATTATGATTACTTTATGGTAGGTGTCAATTAGGATCGTTTGTATGGGGTAGGGTGGGCAGTAGGGTTAAGTCTGTAATTTCTGCATTACTCGAGGTTTGAATGTGTTTGACACATTATTTTTGCCGAGACTTTTTGTCACCAAGTGAAATATTGCACTTTTTTTTTTTCTTTTCCCCATCTGGAGACAAGCACCACATTTTTTTTTCCTTGTTTCTCCTGCCCAAGTATTACAACAATTAACTTAATGATGATGGTACAATATTCAGTTAAAGCATTGGATAATTGGGAAAATTGATCAGCTCGTGCAATCAGAATTGTAAAATGTGCTCGAGCTTTTTGTTGTAGTACGTATAACCAGAGCTGGGCACTTCCACAGTCACTTCCGCAAAGCACAAATTCCACAGTTTTCGAGGTGTGATTTCGTTTGTGGCTTTATGTTTACGACAAATTTTGCACAAATTTGCGGTTTTGCATTTGCGGAAGTACATCCGCAAACACAAACTTGCATGCAAACCAGCCCGACCCCTGAGAACTTTGAGCGGTTTTTTATGACTGGCAACATGGACCTGCTCAAGATGAAGTTGTCTCAGTTGTTGGAGTCTGACTGTGACTGATGAGTGAGGGCTAAGGAGGTTAGAGCCGAGGAATAGAGGTGGACTGGTGTGTTAATTTGTCAAGTGTGAGCAGTGAAGCGTAATAATTTAATTCATTTATCTACAACAGTAAATGATTTACCCTTGTTTTGTAGTAAAAACAGTCTGTTAATACAGTAAAAGTCCATTAATCCGAATGGCAGTGGACCGAGAATCATTCGGATTATCAGGTTTTTCAGATTTTTGGGTGGGACCCCTAAGACCCTTAATTTCATGTTTAAATTAAAATTTTACCAAATGGATCATTTTTCTTTCATTCATAATACAATATGGCACATATTAACATTATGTATTACAAAAATTTTTTGCTTAATAGTGTATTACAGAAGACACGAACTGTAATTGGTAAATTTAGAGATGTTATGGGTTGTTTAACTCACCAGTAATGTGTAGTGTTGATAACAGCAGTTTTAGGCAGCTAAATCCAGTTAGAGAGAGTAAGTCCGTTTCGTTTCGTTTCGTTTCGTTTTTGAAGGCTGCAACATGCTTGCATGCGTCGGCCTTTTTGGATTGGAGCGTGTAGCATTTTATGACCGGATGCCCTTCCTGATGTCTGCCAATGACCCTTGGGTGGATTCGATCCTCCGACCCTACGGCCAGAGCGGAGCGCTCTAACACACTGAGCCACGTATTGTAAAAGCACAAAAACTTAATACTATTGGCTTTCAAAAACTTTCACACTGCATTTTTTTTTAAATGAGTGCCGAAAGTGACTCGTGAAAAGATATGCGTGATGCTAGACGGCTATTATTCACTTGCTGTTTAGGTCAAGTTCTTGCTTGATTTGCAATGAGGACTTTCAAGAGACTTAGTGGCAATCCTTGGTAATTAAAATTTTTATGGGGATTATTAGGGGGCAAAACTAATTGGTTAGGTTAGGTTAGAATGCAGTAGCTATGCACTACTGTGTCCAGTCGGTGAGGTCGTATGTAAACATACTGTTTTCGGTGCCTTAAGGCAGATATATTAGTAATAATCCATCTTTAAATATACTGTATTTTTAATGAAAAATGTGAGGCTCCTAGAACCTAACCCCCTATTTAACATGTAAATACACTCGACCCTTGATTTGTCGGGCCCCTATTTCCCAGAATTCGGATTTCCCGGACTCTGGCTGAGGCCGGACAATACTATCAAATGCCGGACAAATGCCCGTACAAGTCCAGGAAATCTCACAAGTGTCCGGCCATTATTCTCTCATATAAAACTGTAAGCAGTCTGCTGCACATCACAGTATAATTTTGGCAAGGTTTTGACACGATAAAGGCCATTTGTAACACACACAATAAGATATTTTCACACATGAAGTGCATCTTGGCCACCAACCTGCTTCACGCCACCAGTTCCTAACTTGTGGCAATATCCCATTTGCCTCTTACCTTTCTCAAATGCCACTATAAATAGTTTATTGCATAACACAGTAAAATTTATGGAAGGCTTGGACACAGTAAAATTCATAAGCAATTAAAAAAAATATTTTCTTATGGACAGACTCAGTGGGATCCACTCCTAATCAACTTGCTCACCCAGCTTGGAGACTGAATACCGAATCAGCACTTTCCATTGGAAAATATTTTAATTTTTTTCGCCACAGTGGCTCATACACACCTAATTATCTGAAATCCACTAAAAAAAAATCTACTTAATATAACTCAGTTAAAAAATTAGGTTTCAGAGCTAAAATACACAGATGTTTCCCCCCCCTTTTTTTTTTTTTTTAAAGATTCGCCACACTGGTGTGGCACGGGCTCGGGGTGGAGAGCCCGTCAGAGGGTGGCAGTAAGTAAACAAGGGGGCGTCCTCTGCATGGCGACCCTTCAGATCGTCAGTGTTTATATCTTGGTTGGCTGATCAGTGGCTGGCTAATGTTAGCGGATATGTCCCCATTTAGATCGTCAGCACACCTTAGCAGACTTCTATTTTGCAAAAATATTTATTTTGAGTACAAAACAACGTATCTGCACTGTAAATCGATATTACAAAAAAAGTCCGTCAGGACGAGTTGTTAGGCTAGAGGCTTCAAACAATTCAGCTGACTTTAAGAAATTTTCACTCTGAATCCTGATTTTCTATTAATAATTTAATTTAAATTAAGCACAAACTTTTGACTGAATTTTAAATAATTAGGTGTGCAAACCTATATGGTGATAAAGATTAAAATTGCCTATTCGGTCCAAGATCGAGCGTGTTTACCTCAGTCAGCTGTGAGAGTGGTTGGTTCACCTTCGTCAGTACACCTTGGCAGATTTCTGTTTTGCAAAAATATTTATTTTCAGTACAAAAAAAATGTATCTGCATTGTAAATCGATATTTTTTACAAGACAAAAGTCCATCAGGGTGAGTTGTTAGGCTAGAGGCTTAAAACAATTCTGCTAACTTAAGAAATTTTTGTTCTGAATCCTTATTTTCTATTAATAATTAAATTAAGCACAAATTTACTGAATTTTAAATAATTAGGTGTCCAAACCTATATGGTGATAAAGATTAAAATTCCCTATTTGGTCCAAGATCAATTGTGTGTTTACATCAGCCAACTGATTTGGCTGATTCACCTCGTGGTGTTCCATTCCTTGTTCATTTTCCTCTTTTTTCCTCAGCTTTCTGATCTTCTTCTATCATACCTTCCACATTCTCGTCAACAACTGTCTAAACAACCATTCTTAGGGTTGTACCTAGCAAAATACCACTTGTGTGTCCGTTATTATTATTGTTATTGTGTCAGTGTTATTATTTTATGTACTGTGTATGTCAGTTTTGTTGGTATATATAGGCAGCCTACATTCCTGAATGCTCTAGAATATCCGAATAATTGCCGGACAGTATTGGAGAATTTGGACAAAGTATGGTAATAGTCCGGGGAATGGTATGTGGGGCCCTACCAAGTGAGTAAACCAGATGAGTACTTATGTGATTCCCGGACTGTTGCCATTCCTGGACTGGTCTCCCCCCTCCCTTTTAGTCCGGGAAATTGAGGGTCGAGTGTATATATACAGTATATATATA
>JAGKTI010038226.1:0-10758 GCA_018397915.1 Birgus latro | reverse complement strand
TTTTTCTTTTTCATATAGGGGTGATCAAACCCTTTGTTCAGTCAGGAGGAATGCCTGTCTGCTAAATGGCTTCTATGACTGCAAGTAATCCCCTGATCATGTCTTCACCCCTGGCTTTGGTCAATTCTGCTGGGATGACAGAAACACTAGCTGCCCTACCATTTTTGAACCTAGGCACAGACCCTTTGTTTTCATCTAGAGAAGGCACATCTTCATCAACTGGTGGGACAGCATCAGTGTTTGTACATCATCTGATGGAAGCTCTCCACTGGGACATATCTTCCCTTGTCCCTTCTCAGTGAAACTCATGCCTGTCGAGAGAGAAGCCAGAGCTGTTCTCGATCCCCAGCCAGCCTGGCAGCACGACTTTCCTCATTTATGGTCAGCGTCCCCTGCAAGATGAATCCCATCCTTAATCTCGGGTGGGCTCTAGTACACTTATCAGGTGCTGCAAAGGTAGCACACAAAAGTATCCCATCGTTCAACAGGATCCTTAACAGTACTGAGGACTTCAATCTGATTTGAGACTGCCACTGCATACTCATATGCACACTCCTCATCCCTGAGTTTCTCAAGATGGAACCTCTTTTGGTGGCAACTTGTGAATCTCAGTTTTGATATGTACCCTTATAGTAGCAGCAAGTCTGTGATTAGTAGCAGAGAACCCTGTACTCGTGAAAACCCTGCAGTTCTGAAGGATCTTCCAGACAGTACTAACAAGAATGTGATCAGTCTCTTTAGCAACCCCTCCAGTATTTTTATACCAAGCCCAGCAGTGAAGATTTGTCCCCTGGAGCCAGGATGCAGCAATTCTTAACTTGTGGGATTTTGCGAAATCCAGATGGTAAGAACTATTGGAATTTCTGGTTCCAGAGCCATGGGAACCTACACAATCCCTGAAGCCCTCCCTGCCAGTGCAAGTAGCTACATTAACCCCTTAACCGCGGGTCGTCACTTTCGTCGAGTGCAATGGATCATACGCGGGGCATCACTTGAGTGACTCTGTGTTATTTTTAATTCCCCCGGGTTTTCAGGTGGAGACTTGTATCATCTATCAGCACTGCCAATGTCCACCAATAGTCAGAGCTGCTAATGGCATCAGTATTCCCATCCACTGTTGACAATTTAGCCATTTTCCCCCATTCTAGACTCCCCTCCCTACCTCCCCTCCATTACCCTTTCGTGTTGTCTGCTCAGCCGCTCAGCGCTAAGTAAATCTTCCCCGGATTTTTCCACTGTTTTCATCCATTGAAATGATCCCTATGCCCTATTCTTATACAAAATAATATATATACGTAATCCCTCCATTATTTGACACAATAGAGCCAAAGGCATGTTCGAATATTGGTCTTGTCCGAATATTGGGCCCTGAAGCTCCAGCACTGGTCATTCATGACCCTAACCTAACCTAACCTAAATCAGAAAACTACCTTCCTACCTCCCTACTGGACATGTATAGCACTTATTTAGGTCCCTTTTCACATAAATAATGCACACAAAGCATGAATTAATTGAATTTTAACCAAAAAATGATGATTTAGAGGTGAGTGAGGCATAGGTGGTCAGAACTTGCCAGCTTAGTGTATCTGACATGGAAATCATCTTTTCTCACATTTTATGCACTAAATTATTGAATACAAAGCATCAAATACAGTAAATGATGTAAATTGCTACCAGACCTCCGGTTATATGGCCAGAGGGTGCAATGTGTGGACGAGACAAAGTTTCTTGGGCTCATTTTCGACAGGAGACTGACGTGGGTACCTCATATCCATTCATTACGACTATCGTGCTTCCGTGCCTTGTCCCTTCTACGAACCCTATCTCACTTGTCTTGGGGCGCGGACAGGACGAGCCTGCTCCGACTTTTCCGCGCCTTAGTGAGGAGCAAATTGGACTATGGGTGTGTGGTATATTCTTCTGCTACTGAGGCCCGGCTGAGACCACTATATTCGGTTCATCATGCTGGGATTCATCTGTCAACTGGGGATTTCCGGTCTTCCCCTATAGAAAGTCTGTTGGTTGATGCAAACGAACCGCCACTGGATCTCTGCCGACAGTCCCTGGTGGTGCAGTGTTGGCACCGCCTTCACCATCTTCCGACATCATTGAGTTGTCAGGCTGCCTCTGAGGTCGCTCTTTTCCCCTTTTATAACACCCATCCTCTCTATCCACACCCTTTTGGGTACAGAGCGAGGGTTGCCATGGGAGTGTTGGGTGTCCAGGCCTCCCCTGTTTACCCCATGCGTATCCCCCGAGTGGCTCCCTGGCTTCCCCAAGAAATGCAACCATGTGATTACTTCCTCGAGAGGAAGGCATCTATTTCCTCACAGGCAGCTCTGTCTTATTTTTTGGAACATGCCTCTATTCACAGTGACTCAGTCCCTGTATATACGGATGGCTCTAAATCCCGAGCAGGGACAGGCTTTGGTGTAATTTTCCGTGATTTTAGCCGTGGTGGGAGTCTCCCTCCTTCTGCATCTGTTTTTACTGCTGAACTTACTGCCATATTAATTGCGGTTGAAATGATTTTTAGCTTTCCTCCAGCTCCTTTTACTATTTTCAATGACTCAGCCAGTGCATTACAAGCTTTGTCTCATGGCTTCCCGCCACATCCCCTAGTTTTAGCTGTCTTTGAATGGCTCTTCTTATTATGCAGGGGAGGATACTCTGTACAACTGTGTTGGGTCCCTGCACATGTAGGGATCGTGGGCAATGAGCGTGCTGACTCTCTGGCTAGAGCTGCTGCCTCTCGTCCTTCCTCTCCAAGTTGCCGTGTCCCATCCGAGGATTTGTGTGCGGCCACTGTGGGGGCTGTCCGTTCCTGCTGGCAGAGGAGGTGGGATGCAGCAGGGGCGAACAAACTCCGCAACATTCGTTGGAACCTGGGTGATGGGGGATATGTGGGACTGTCCCAACAGTGGGCAACAGCTTTGGCCCGTCTTTGGATTGGCCACACTAGGCCGACTCATGGTTTTTTGATGGAGAGGGCGCCCCCTCCCTATTGTGATGACTGTCTTGTTCCTTTGACTGTGCGGCATCTCCTTGTCGAGTGCCCCAGTCTTGGGGACCTTCGTCGGCGGTACCTCTCTAGATGCCGAGCCAACAGCGGTTCGTACCTTCTCTCCTCATTACTTCGGGAAGAGGCTTGTGTTATTGTTGTTGTTGTTGTTGTGATGATTAGAGGGTGCGGACGACGATAAAGCCGTTTTCACCCTAGCAGTGGGCTGGGGGAGCTTTAAGCTGATGCAGTGGCGGACTTGAAGCGCCCACAGTTCCGTAAAAAGCGACCAAGGAGGCGTGATGCGGTTCTTCGGTGTTGGGGGTCTAGTCCTCGTTCTGATAGTAGGGTAGGGAACGTGAATGTGGTGATCCCCTCTGCTACAAGTCTGTCACGTAAAATCATTCGGTATGAGTGGAAGCGGGGGCAGTCTAAAAGGAAGTGATCAGTTGTCTCATTGACCGTGCGGCACCAAGGACAGTAAGGGTCAGGAGTGAGTCGGAGGCAATACAGATGGGCACGAAGAGGGATATGGCCTATACGTAGTCTGGTCAACAGGACGTCAGTAGTTCTGTCAGAGGATCTGGCCCAGCGGTGAGGGGAAGAGTCTGTTCGATACTGTCCCAAGGTCACGGTGGGGAGGATAAGGCTGAGAGAGGAGTTCCACCGGTCCTGGCATACTCTGTATACTAAATTCTTGAGTGTGCTTAGTGCCAGTGGTAGGGGTTCAACAGCTACTGTATTGTGAGCCATCTTGGCTTCAGCATCCGCGATTTCATTACCACGAATCCCTGAGTGTGCTGGCACCCATTGCAGTCTTATGGTCCAGCCGGTATGTATTAGTGACAGAAGGAGGGACTGGACGGCGTACACTAGTGGCTTGTCCGTATGTGGGGTGTGGGACGAAATAAGGGAGAGGGAGGACTGACTGTCTGTGTATATGACTGCTTTTTGTGGGCCAAGATGTGCCTGGATGAAGGAGAGGGCCTGATGAATGGCAAACAGTTCGCCTGTGAGGCTGGGGTGTAATGGGCTGAGTCGCCATGTCTGACACAATGTCAGGTTCTCGAAGTAAACTGCTGCTGATGTCGAGGGCAGAGAGGGTACATGAGAACCATCTGTGAAAATGTTGAGGAAACCCAGATACTGCGTGGCTGACATCTCTCTGAAGATGGATAATGCAAGATGTGTGTGCTGTGACTTATTGAAGGAAGGAAGCGTTACACTGATGAGGGGTGACAGGTCTGTCCACGGCGAGAGAGGGGTGATGGCTGGTGAGGATGAATGAGGAGGTGGAGTGAGGGGTAGATCTTGGAAATGGCGTAGTGACCTTATGAGGAACGGGTTGTGAGACTTAAGGCGCCAGAGAGGACTTTAAGGAGACACATCCAGTGAAAGGGAGAGAGAAAGGAGGGGATGGGAGGCTGGGAGGGCCATGATCCTACACAGCGACTGGCAGTCGAGGCAGCGACGCTGGTCGGGGAGAGGCAGTATACCTCCTTCTGCATGTAATGAGATAATGGGAGAAGAGCACATCGCTCCTGTAGCTATACGGAGGGCAGTGTTTTGTATTATATCTAGCGTACTAAGTGTTGACTGTGTCGCTGACCCATACAATATGCAACCATAATTGATTCGACTGAGGATGCCTGCCTTATAATAGTGTAGAAGGACATCACGATCCACTCCCCAGCTCACACCAGCTAGACGGCGCATGATGTCCAGGCGTCTGGAGCATGAGAGGCGGAGATGTTCAATGTGCGCCCGCCATGTGAGGACTGGACCATCCAACTGCATTCCCAAGTATTTGTGATGTCTATGCAGAGGTACCCCCATAGAAGCCAGGTGGATTTCAGGAAGAGCTGGGAGTCGCTTGAGTGTATGGACCATTAGTGCACTTTTGTCAGCACTGATGAGAAGACCTCTGGCGCAAAGCCAGTCACAAAGGGTAAAGGCAGCTTGCTGCAGAGAGAGCTGTGCACTCTCCATTGTATTGGCCCGTACGACCAAGGCCAGATCATCAGCATAGACCAGTAGGCTGCATTTTTTATATTTGGGTAGTCCGGAGAGTGCAACATTGAATAGGAGGGGACTGAGTACTGCACCCTGTGGAACACCCCGGAGGATGGATTGCGAGGTTGAGATGGCGCTGCCGATCCGAACTTGGAATGTGCGGCCAGTGAGATGGTCTCGGATCCAGGAAAACGGAGCTCCAGTGACACCAAGCTCTTGTAGCCGGTGAAGGATGCACTGATGGGACACATTGTCAAAAGCTCCTTTGATGTCCAGGAATAGAGTGAGCATAACCTGCTTGCATCGATATGTGTCATGGATGTGATGTTCCACCTGCAGCAGCACATCCATGGTGCCACGCCCTGGTCGGAAACCACACTGGTTTTCATGCAAGAGATCCCTGGACTCCAGCCACCAAGAGAGGCGAGATGCTACTAGCCGCTCCATGAGCTTGCCCACATTGGAGAGAAGGCATATGGGTCTGTATGAAGCTGGATTTGCTGGGTCTTTGTTGGTTTAGGGGAGGGGAGGAGAGTGGCATTCTTCCATGGGAATGGGCAGATCCCCTCCTGCCAACTCCTGTTATACATGGCAAGGAGGCATTCCAAGTGAGAAGCTGGGAGATGTTGCAGGAATTCATTAGGCATCATGTCTGGTCCCACTGCAGTTTTAGGGCGCAGCCTGAGGAGTGCTTGTGACAACTCATGCATAGTGAAAGGGTAGCTGAGGGATACTAGTGAATGATCATGAGTTACTGACCCTGGAGACTGATGGACATTTAGAGGCAGTGAAAACTGAGAGGGAGTTCCCAGGATGGAATGGAAGTGTTGAGCTATACAGTCTGCTTTGTCTGAGTCATCCAGCAGTATGATGCCATTTCTTTGCAGGGGATAGGAGTGCTGGGATGAACGGCTCTCCATGGATCGTAGGAACCTCCAGATGCGTGATGTCGAGGTGGAAAAAGTGATGCTGGAACAGAATGTATTCCAGGCTTGGCGTTTGGTAACTGCTATGATCCTGGAACATATTGCGTCCAGTCGTCGATAACTGATTTTACGGGCATCGATGGGGTGCTTTTTCCACTCACGCCAAGCCCTTCGGCGTTTTTTAACTGCCATCGCACACTCATCTGTCCACCACGGCACACCTGATCTTGTAGTAAATCGGGAGGACGAGAGTCGGAATGCCACCTTGCCGGCGGACAACAGACAGCTTCATGATGGATAGAAGCAGCAGGGTGGGAAAGTCGCGGGAGGGCCTCCTTGAAGTTCCCCCAGTTTCCTGAGCGGAGTTTCCAGTGTGGGTGGCTTGGGGAGAGATGACGTGGTTGATGGGTTGGAAAGGTGATAATGACTGGTAGGTGATCGCTACCCACAGGCTTGTGTTATGGGATGAAGTACCTTCTCCTTTGTGTTGCGTTCTTGCCTTCTCCGCAAGCTATAGACCTTTACCATATTTTAGCTTGTGTTTTAATGATAATGTACTAGTTTTAATCCTTATCTTTCTACAATGTTTTTAGTTTTCGTTGCTTCTTTTATACTGTTGGTTTGTTTTAAGCAGAGTTTTTTCTTTGTTTTGTTATCATGTTTCTAATATACAGCTGGCTTGTTTTAAGCATCGATTTACTCTATGCTTTTTATTGTTTTTATTATATATTTTGATTTTCTTTTATTGTTTGTGTTCGGAGGCATATGACCTCTGATGTTGAGCCGCCATGTCGCTTCTTCATTCATTCACTGATTCATTAACAGTGTGCTTATTAATTACAATCTGAAATACTTTACCACAAGAAGATGTGATAGCAATTGGTCTGTAACCATAGGGGTCAGAGAAAATTTCTTTCTTCACGATTGGATTTATATCAGCTTCTTTCCAAGGCCTGGGGAATGGAAAAGAACGTATGCATAGCCTGAATAATTTAGGTTTAACAGAAGCAACACTTTCAAAACGATTGTAGGAACTGGAGCTTTGCTGATGAGTAAAATGACACGATGGATTTTACACTGGTTAGTATAATGACTAGGATGGAGTTTGTATCTTCAGTGGAGCAATTTTGGAAGAGTCCAGTTCTAGTGCACGGACGTTCTGACTGACTTAATCTAAGATGGAATTACTGGCAAACGTACTAGTAAGGTGTTCGCTTTTCCATCTGAAGATTTTAGCGGGGAACTGGGTGATGACTCGTTAAGGTTGTTAATGAAACAATTGAGAGTTGACCAGAATAGTCTATTGTCATCAGGATTATTTAATAGTTTAAGTGCTTGGTTGTAAAGAAAGTTTGCTTTAACAATATTAATTACTGATTTTGCGTGTTTTTTTGCAATTTTAAATTGATTGAGGGATTCAATTTTTTATTATTTTAAGCAAAAGTTATATGCTAAGGACTTTTGTGTCGATGCTCTGGCACAGTTATATCAAACCATTTTCGGCAGTCTGATCTCTTAGTAAATTGTTGACCGGTTATGAACAATTCCATACCAGTTTTTATAAAGTTATTAATGTGGGATTGGGTACATTTGATGTCAGTGGAGAAGATAGACTGCCAAGGAATATCAGCAAGGTAATTTTCTAAATCTATCCCATTCTGCCCTATCAAAGTGCCATCTGGTCAGAATGGGAAGGTTTGGGGCAACTGACTAATAAGCCGTTGATGAGACTGTGTTCGGAGGATCCAAGTGATGATAATACCTTTGTCCTTTATTAATCTGGGATAATTGTCAGGAATAGGTCCAAGAGATAGGCGCCATTGTCAGGATTATCTAGTATTCTGGTTGATTGTTCTACCAGTTTTTTTTTTTTTTATGCAAGGAAGAAGGAACGAAAGGCCACAAGCCCGCATACTGTTCCTTCCAAGAAAAAGCAAAAACAATACAAAAGAGCCAAATTCAAGATCCATTCATTTCGAGATGCCTGGACACACTGCGTTTGAAAGACTGGAGATCATAGGAAGTAGGAAATACAGACAGAGGAAGACAGTTCCAGAGTTGACCAGTTGCATAAATGAAGGACTGGGAGTAATGGTTAACTCTTGCATTAGAGAGTTGGACAGAAAAGGGATGAGAGTTTGTTGCTAGACAGGTACTACGTGCCCGTCGTAGAGGTAGAAGGATGCAAGCAGACAGTTCAGAGGAACAGTGACCGTTGCAGTAGCGATAGAAGAGGGATAAAGATGCAACAGTGCGGCGAAGATACAAAGGTTGAAGGGAATCAGGAAGAGGAGGAGAGTTAATGAGACGAAAAGCCTTTGACTCCACCCTATTGAGAAGAGCTGCATGTGGGGAGCCTCCCCACACATGAGAGTTGTACTCCATACATGGGCGAATAAAACCCGTGTACAGGGTCAACAACTGTGCAGGGGTAAAGAAAGCTCGGAATCGGCTTAGCACACCAAATCTCCTGGAAGCCGATTTCACAAGATATGTAATATGTTCTTTCCAAGACAAATCCCGAGAGAATGAAACCCCAAGCATATTGAAGGACGATGCAGGACGTAACTGTTCATTACTAAACATTAGTGGGTAATCCTGAGGAAGATTTTGTCGGGTTGATAAGTGTAAGAACTGAGTTTTTGATGCATTAAAAATAACAAGATTATTTTTACCCCAATCAGAGATACGGTTACCGAATGGAAAGGTGAAGGGTGGAATCATCAGCATATGAGTGGATAGGGTTAGATGTACAGCTTAGAAGGTCATTGATGAATAAAAGGAAGAGAGTTGGTGATAGGAGAGAGCCCTGAGGAACACCACTTTTGACAGGTCTAGGAGAAGAATGATGGCGGCCTACAACAGTGGCTATAGAATGACCAGAAAGGAAACTAGAGATGAAGGTACAGATGGAAGGATAGAAACCGTAGGAGGGCAGTTTGGAAATTAAAGATTTATGCCAGACTCAATCGAAAGCCTTTGTGATGTCAATTGCAATGGCCATTGCATGAGGGGATGGAAATAGGTGTGATATCTAATGTGCATACAGTGTGGTGTCGACAGTTGGAAGTAGAGATATGAGAGTATCCTGGCCAACTCTGTGTGTTAATGAAAACATTGAAAATGTTCAGCAAAAGGTGGTGGTCAGAAACATGTCCTGAGGGCTTGTGAAACACGAGCTCCAGCTCCCTGCCACCAGCTGCCATCCACCTCGGGAGTACCGTCCTGTTCGACTGGTCCTACAGTCTACTTCTCGCAATTGGAAAGGTGAGTATGTAAGAGTGGAAGTATGGTCTGAGTATATGTGCAGCAGATGAAATAAGAGGGCAAAGGAGGGTGTATGCTTAGCTGAATATAAGAGACGAAAAGACAGCATTAAAGGTGTATGGGTGACTGCGTGTTTGCTCTGACAGAGGGTCGCGAGGGCTAAAGTGAAGGAGGAGTTCTGGACTAAGGTGGAGGCGTTTTTGGAGTTTAAGAGAATGTGATAATGTTTCTGACTGGAGTCATGAAATTAAAAATGGCCAGTGCTAAAAAATATGGGGTGGCTGGTTAGTGGGGTGATGTGGATGAGAACTGTAGTGCTTGGGTATCTGTGCAACAAAGGGCTTAGCAACAGCAAACAACTTTTTCAAGCAAAAGATGATTCACAGGTATACATAATGAATAATAAGGAAGATGTGAGGTGAGTTGGATGAACGTAAGGTAATGACTGATTGTGTGTGTGTGTGTGTGTGTGTGTGTGTGTGTGTTATCGAACGAGAAGATTCGTGCAAAATACGAGAATGGACAGAGTTTGAGGTAATGGAAATTCTGATCAGTATTTTGAAGTATGTAATAGAGAGACACAAATGCGAAAGGTGAACAAAGTCAAGGAAAGACAGGAAGCAGTTCGCGTGCATAGAGCAGAAAGGCTGCAGGAGGAGAAATGAAAACATAACACAAGAGAGAAATGGGGGAGCAACTGAGTAAATATGATATGGATCAGATGGTGGAAGTAGAAACCATGTATATGGTAACCACAAAAAACAATCTGTGTAGCAAATGAGGGTGTATGTGGGGTGAAGAGAAAGACGTAAGGGAGTGAGAGGAACAGCATGTACGGATGAGAAGGTGAAAAGAGCTGTGAAATAGGAGAAAGCATTTCATGACTGGACTGGAATTTGAAGAACGAAGGATGCACATAGATGGAAAAGAGAGTTGTATGTAAAGAAGAGGAGAGGACAGATGATGAGACTAGTAAGAAAAGAATGGACCAGACATTCTGAAGAAATCTGAGAGTAAATTGAACGAATGTAAGAAACTCTTCTGGATGGAGGTCGAGAATGGAAGGCAAAGAAATCAGGGAAGCAGTAAAGGGATGGAACATGAAAATGACAACGTTGGGGGACAAGTGAATGAAAATGCTTTGGTGGAGGGAACATTTGACGGAAATGTTGAAAATTGAGATCGTGCAAGTATGTGTATGGGAAATGCTTCGGAAAAGAAAGGGAACGAACAGGGAGGAAGATGATGATAATGAAGCAATAAAGAAGGTCAAAATGGGGGAAGCCCTGGCAATTGATAATGCATGCGGCGAAAGGCTGAAATAAAAAGAAGATACAGTCGAACAGATATGATATAATGAACAAGGAAGCTGTGCAGATAGGCCTGGAATGAAGGAGGATTGGAAGTCAGGTATGATGGTTTTCCTGTACCACTGAATATCAAACTTTTTTCGTCCCGTAACCCACTGAAAATGTTGGTAGAGGTTTGCAACCCTCACCCATCCGTGAATCTTACACACACACACACACACACACACACACACACACACAC
>JAGKTI010038225.1:0-10758 GCA_018397915.1 Birgus latro | reverse complement strand
CTGCTTAAATTTAAGTTGAGCCTCGTGCCTGTTAAAAAAATATATATATATTCATAATATTAAGGTTTCTGTTACATCAAAAACCACATTTCCTTAGGCAAAATCTTTCAATACTGTGATTTCTCTAGAGACGGAATTCTGTATTATTAACTTTTGTTGATGTTTTTTCACACTTAGCCGGGACTTCATGGTCATGAAGTAGTGCAAACTGTGAAATAGTTCCAGCTGATAGCATACGTTTTGTAGATGGGTCCAATCTCTTTTAATCTAATGATGACTGAATAAGCGTATTTCTCGGCGAAAACTTTGAAATTTTAACTTCCTCAAGTGTTCTCAAAGTTGATACTAAAACACACTATATTATATTCAGAACTAAGAAGACACTTGTGAGGGTGAAAATGTCACATTTATGAAGCATAACAATAAGTCGACTGATACGTAAAGAGAGCTGGCACCTTAGGTTTTTATGAACAGAAAGCTTGAAACATTGTGAGGATCACCGAAACGATTTAAAATCTTCGAATTATTTATTTTTTTTCCTTCAGAAGTTGTTTAAACTTAAGCCGAGCCTCGTGGCGGTAAAAAAAAAAAAATGTTCATAATATTAAGGTTTCTGTTACATCAAAACCCATATTTCTATAGGTAAAATCTTTCAAAGCTGTGATTTCTCTTGAGACGGAATTCTGTATTATTAAATATTGTCGATTTTTTTTTTCACTTGGCAGTGACTTCAAGGATATGAAGTAGTGCAAATTGTGAAATAGTTCCAGCTGATACCATACGTTTTGGAGGTAGGCCCAATCTCTTTTAATCTGATGATGGCTGAATAAGCGTATTTATCGGCGAAAACGCTGAATATGTAACTTCCTCAAGTGTTCTCACAGTTGATTATAAAACACATTATATTATATTCAGAACTATGAAGACAGTTTTGAGGGTAAAAATATCACATTAATGAAGGATAACAAGAAGTCGACTGACACGTAAAGAGCACTGGCACCTTATGCTTTTAAGAACAAAAAGCTTGATACATTGTGAGGATCATCGAAACAATTTTTTTTTCCTCCAGCACAAGCAGTTTAAAATTACGTCGAGCCTCACGGAGGTAAAAAAAAAAAAAAATACAATATCAAGGTTTCTGTCACACCAAAAACCACATTTCCTTAGGTAAAATCTTTCAATTCTGTGATTCCTCTTGAGAAGGAATTTTCGAATATCAACTTCTGATTTGTCGTTTTTTTCCCCTTAGCCATGATTTCAAGGACAAGAAGTAGTGCAAATTGTGAAAAAGTTCCGGCTGAAAGTATCTGTTTTGAAGATAGGTCCATTCTCTATTAATCAAATAATCCCTGAATAAGCGTATGTCTCGGCGAAAACGCTGAATAAGCAACTTCCACAAGTGTTCACATAATTGATTGTTAAACATATATTATATTCAGAACAAAGAAGACACTTTTGAGGGTGAAAATGTCACATTTATGAATTAAAACAAGTAGTCGACTGACACGTAAAGAGAGCTGGCACCTTTGGTTTTTATGAAAAGAAAGCTTGAAACATTGTGAGGATCACCGAAACGATTTAAAATCTACGTTTTTTTTTAATTTTTTCTTCAGCAGAAGCTGTTTAAATTTAATTCGAGCCTCTTGCCGGTAAAAAACAAAAAAATATTCACAATATTAAGGTTTCTGTTACATCAAAAACCACATTTGCTTACGTAAAATCTCTCAGTACTGTGATTTCTCTTGAGCCAAGGAATTCTGTATTATTAATTTTGTCGGGTTTTTTTTTCCACTTGGCCGTGACTTCATGCAGATCAAATAGTGCAAATTGTGAAATGGTTAGAGCTGATGGCATACGTTTTGGAGGTAGGTCCAATCTCTTATTATCTAATGATGGCTGAATAAGCGTATTTCTCGACGAAAAAGCTGAATATGTAACATCCTCAAGTGTTCTCAAAGTTGATTGTAAAACGCATTATATTATATTCAGAACTAAGAAGAAAGTTGCGAGAGTGAAAATGTTACATTTATGAAGGATAACAAGAAGTCGACTGACACGTAAAGAGAGCTGGAACCTTCTGTTTTTAAGAACAAGAAGCTTGAAACTTTGTAAGGATCGTCGAAACAATTTTATTTTCCTCCAGCACAAGCAGTTTATCATTACGTCGAGCATCATGGGGGTAAAAAAAAAGTCACAATATCAATGTTTCAGTTACACCAAAAACCACATTTCCTTAGGTAAAATCTTACAATCTGTGATTCCTCTTGAGAAGGAATTTTGGAATATCAACTTCTGATTTGACTTTTTTTTTTCCCCATAGCCATGATTTCAAGGACAAGCAGTAGTGCAAACTGTGAAAAAGATCCGGGAGATAGCATCTGTTTTGTAGGTTGGTCCATTCTCTTTTAATCAAATGATGCCTGAATAAACGTATTTCTATCTGAAAACGCTGAACACGCAACTCCGTCAAGTGTTCTCAAAGTTGATTGTAAAACACATTATATTTTATTCAGAACTAAGAAGACACTTGTCAGGGTGAAAATGTCAGATTTATGAAGGACAACAAGATGTCGACTGACACGCAAAGAGAGCTTGCACCTTATGTTTTTATGAACATAAAGCTTGAAACATTGTGAGGATCACCGAAACAATTTAAAATCTTCGATTTATTTTTTTTTTCTGTAGCCTAAGCTGTTTAAAGTTAAGTCGAGCCTCGTGGCATTAAAAAAAAATATTCACAATATTAAGGTTTCTGTTACATCAAAAACCACATTTCCTTAGGTAAAATCTTTCAACACTGTGATTTCTCTTCAGACGAAATTCTGTATTATTAACTTTTGTCATTTATTTTCCACTTATCCGTGACTTCAAGGATATGAAGTAGTGCAAATTGTGAAATTGTTCCGGCTGACAGCATCCGTTTTGTAGATGAGTCCATTCTCTCTTAACCAAACGATGCCACAATACGCGTATTTCTCTGCGAGAACGCTGAATAAGCAACTTCCGCAAGTGTTCTCAAAACTGATTGTAAAACACATTATATTATATTCAGAACTAAGAAGACAGTTATGAGGATGAAAATATCACATTTATGAAGCATAACAAGTAGTCGACTGACACGTAAAGAGAGCTGGCACCATAGGCTTTTATGAACAGAAAGCTTGAAACATTGTGAGGATCACCGAAACGATTTAAAATCTTCGATTTATTTATTTTTTCTTCAACAGAAGCTGTTTAAATTTAAGTCGAGACTCGTGCTGGTAAAAAAAAAAAAAAAAAGTATTCCCAATATTAAGGTTTCTGTTACATCAAAAACCACATTTCCTTAGGTAAAATCTTTAAATACTGTGATTTCTCTTCAGACGGAATTCTGTATTTTTTTCCACTTAGCCGTGATTTCAGGGACATGAAGTAGTGCAAACTGTGAAATAGCTCCAGCTAATAGCATACGTTTTGGAGGTAGGTCCAATCTCGTTTAATCTAATGATGGCTGAATAAGCGCATTTCTCGCCGAAAACGCTGAATGTGTAACTTCCTCAAGTGTACTCAAAACTGATTATAAAACACATTATATTATATTCAGAACTAAGAAGACACTTGTGAGGGTGAAAACGTCATATTTATGAAGGATAACAAGAAGTCGACAGACACGTAAAAAGAGCTGGCACCTTAGGTTTTTATGAACAGAAAGCTTGACACATTGTGAGGATCACCGAAACGATTTAAAATATTCTATTTATTTATTTTCTTTCTCTTCAGCAGAAGCTGTTTAAACTTAAGTCGAGCCTCGTGCCGGTAAAAAAATATATATATATATTCACAATATTAAATTTTCTGTTACATTAAAACCCACATTTCCTTACGTAAAATTTTTCAATTTTGTTATTTCTCTTGAGACGGAATTCTCTATTATTAAATTTTGTCGATTTTTTTGTCCACTTAGCCGTGACTTCAAGGACATGAAGTAGTGCAAATTGTGAAATAGTTCCAGCTGATACCATACGTTTCGGAGGTAGTTCCAATCTCTTTTAATCTAATGATGGCTGAATAAGCGTATTTATCGGCGAAAACGCTGAATATGTAACTTCCTCAAGTTTTCTCAAAGTTGATTGAAAAACACATTATATTATATTCAGAACTAAGAAGACAGTTGTGAAGATGAAAATGTCACATTTATGAAGGATAACAAGAAGTCGACTGACACGTAAAGAAAGCTGGCACCTTATGTTTTTAAGAACAAAAAGCTTGAAACTTTATGAGAATCATCGAAACAATTTATATATTTTTTTTTCTCCATCACAAGCACTTTAAAAATACGTCGTCTCATGAGGGTAAAAAAAAAAAAGTAAAAAAAAATCAATATCAAGGATCTGTTAAACGAAAAAACACATTTCCTTAGGTAAAATCTTTCAATTCTGTGATTCCTCTTGAAAATGAATTTTGCATAATCAACTCTATTGTCTTTTTTTTTCTCTTAGCCATGATTTCAAGGACAAGAAGGAGTGCAAATTCTGAAAACGTTCCGGCTAATGGCATCCATTATGTAGGTAGTTCTGTTCCCATTTAATAAAATGATGCCTGAATAGGCGCATTTTTAGGCGAAAACGATGAATATGCACCTTCAAGTGTTCCCAAAGTTGATTGTAAAAGACATTATATTATATTCAGAACTAACAAGACCCTTGTGAGGGTGAAAATGTCACATTTATGAAGGATAACAAGAAGTCGACTGACACGTAAAGAGAGGTGGCACCATAGGTTTTTATGAACAGAAAGCTTGAAACATTGTGAGGATCACTGAAACGATTTAAAATCTTCAATTTACTCATTTATTTTTTTCAACAGAAGCTGTATAAATTTAAGTCGAGCCTCGTGGTGGTAAAAAAAATATATATTCACAACATAAAGGTTTGTGTTACATCAAAAACCACATTTCCTTAAGTAAAATCTTTCAATACTGTGACTTCTCTTGAGACGGAACTCTGTATTATTAACTTTTGTCGATTTTTTTCCCACTTAGCCGTGACTTCAAGAACATGAAGTAGTGCAAATTGTGAAATAGTTCCAGCTGATATCATACGTTTTGGAGGAATGTCCAATCTCTTTTAATCTAATGATGGCTGAATAAGCGTATTTATCGACGAAAAGGCTGAATATGTAACCTCCTCAAGTGTCCTCAAAGTTGATTATAAAACACATTATATTATATTCAGAACTAAGAAGACACTTGTGAGGGTGAAAAGGTCACATTTATGAAGGATAACAAGAAGTCGACTGACAGGTAAAGAGAGCTGACACCTTATGTTTTTATGAACAGAAAGCTTGAAACATTGTGAGGATCACCGAAACGATTTAAAACACTTGATTTATTTTTTTTTCTTTAGCAGAAGCAGTTTAAATTTAAGTCGAGCCTCGTGGCGGTTAAAAAAAAAAAATCAGAATATTAATGTTTCTGTTTCATGAAAAACCACATTTCCTTAGGTAAAAACTTTCAATACTGTGATTTCTCTTCAGACGCAATTCTATATTATTAACTTGTCGATTTTTTTTCCACTTAGACGTGACTTCAAGGACATGAAGTAGTGCAGATTGTGAAATAGTTCCGGCTGATAGCATTAGTTTTGTAGATGAGTCCACTCTCTTTTAATCAAACAATGACTGAATAAGCGTTTTTCTCGGCGAAAACGCTGAATAAGCAGAACCCACAAGTGTTCTCAAAATTGATTAAAAAACACATTTTATTATATTCAGAACTAAGAAGACACTTATGAGGGTGAAAATGTCACATTTATGAAGCATAACAAGAAGTCGACCGACACGTAAAGAGAGCTGGCACCGTAGGTTTTTATGAACAGAAAGCTTGAAACATTGTGAGGACCACCGAAACGATTTAAAATCTTCCATTTATTTTTTTTTTCATCAGCAGAAGCTGTTTAAATTTAAGTCGAGCCTCGTGCCGGAAAAAAAAAAAAAATCGCAGTATTAAGGTTTCTGTTACACCAAAAACCACATTGACTTAGGTAAAATTTTTCAGTAATGTGATTTCTCTTGAGACGGAATTCTATATTATTAACGTTTGTCGATTTTTTTTTCCACTTAGCCGTGACTTCAAGGACATGAAGTAGTGCAAATTGTGAAATAGTTCCAGCTGATAGTATACCTTTTGGAGGTAGGTCCAATCTCTTTTAATCTAATGCTGGATGAATAAACGTATTTCTCGGCGAAAACGCTGAATATGTAACTTCCTCAAGTATTCTCAAAGTTCATTGTAAAACACATTATATTATATTCAGAACTAAGAAGACACCTGTGAGGATGAAAATGTCACATTTATGAAGGATAACAAGAAGTCGACTGAAACGTAAAAAGAGCTGGAACGTTATGTTTTTAAGAACAAGATGCTTGAAACTTTGTGAGGACAATCGAAACAATTTTTTTTCTCCAGCACAAGCAGATTAAAATTACGTCGAGCCTCATGGGCGTAAAAAAAAAAAATATATATATCACAATATCAAGGTTTCTGTTACACCAAAAACCACATTTCCTTAGGTAAAATCTTTCAATTCTGTGATTCATCTTGAGAAGGAATTTTGGATTATCAACTTGTGTTTTTCTTTTCCCTTAGTCATTATTTCAAGGACAAGAAGGAGTGCAAATTGTGACAAAGTTCCGGGTGATAGCATCCATTTTGTAGGTAGGTACATTCTCTTTTAATCAAATGATGCATGAATAAGCGTAGTTCTACGCGAGAACGCTGAATATCCAACTTCCTCAAGTGTTCTCAAAGTCGATTGTAAAACACATTATATTATATTCAGAACTAAGAAGACACTTGCGAGGGTGAAAATGTCATATATATGAAGGATAACAAGAAGTCGACTGACACGTAAAGAGAGCTGACACCTTATGTTTTTATGAACAGAAAGCTTGAAACATTGTGAGGATCACCGAAGCGATTTGAAATTTTCGATTTTTTTTTTTTCTTCAGCAGATGCTGTTTAAATTTAAGTCGTACCTCGTGGCGGTAAGAAAAATATATATATTCGCACTATTAAGGTTTCTGTTACATTAAAAACCACATTTCCTTAGGAAAAATCTTTTAAAACTTCGATTTCTTTTCAGAAGGAACTCTGTATTATTAACTTTTGTCAATTTTTTTTTCCACTAAGCCGTGACTTCAAGAACATTAAGTAGTGCAAATTGTGAAATAGTTCCAGCTGATAGAATACCTTTGGGAGGTAGGTCCAATCTCTTTTAATCTAATGATGGCTGAATAAGCGTATTTCTCGGCGAAAACGCTGAATATATAACTTTCTCAAGCGTTCTCAAAGTTGATTGTAAAACACATCATATTATATTCAAAACTAAGAAGACAGTTGTAATAGTGAAAATGTCACATTTATGAAGGATAACAAGAAGTCGACTGACACGTAAAGAGAGCTGGCACCTCATGTTTTTATGAACAAAAAGCCTGATACATTGTGAGAATCATCGAAACAATTTTTTTTTTTTTTCAGCACAAGCAGTTTAAAATTACGTCGAGCCTCATTGAGGTAAAAAAATAAAAAAAATCACAATATCAGGTTTCTGTCACACCAAAAACCACATTTCCTTAGGTAAAATCTTTCAATTCTCTGAATCCTCTTGAGAAGGAATTTTGGATTATCAACTTCTGATTTGTCGTTTTTTTCCCCTTAGCCATAATTTCAAGGACAAGAAGTAGTGCAAATTGTGAAAAAGATCCGGCAGAAAGCATCTGTTTTAAAGATAGGTCGATTCTCTATTAATCAAATAATACCTGAATAAGCGTATTTTTCGGCGAAAACGCTGAATTAGCAACTTCCACAAGTGTTCTCATAGTTGATTGTAAAACACATTACATTAAATTCAAAACAAAGAAGACACTTGTGAGGGTGAAAATGTCACATTTATGAATTATAACAAGAAGTCGATTGACACGTTAAGAGAGCTGGCACCTTAGGTTTTTATGAACAGAAAGCTTGAAACATTGTGAGGATCACCGAAACGATTTAAAATATTTGATATATTTATTTTTTTTCTACAGCAGAAGCTGTTTAAATTTATGTCGAGCCTCGTGAAAGAAAAAATATATATATTTCCAATATTAAGGTTTCTGTTACATCAAAAACCATATTTAATTAGGTAAAATCTTTCAATACTGTGATTTCTCTTGAGACGGAATTATTAACTTTTGTCGATTTTTTTTTTCCACCTAGCCGTGACTTCAAGGACATCAAGTAGTGCAAATGGTGAAATAGCTCCAGCTGATAGTATACGCTTTAAAGGTATGTCCAATCTCTTTTAATCTAATGATGGCTGAATAAGCGTATTTCTCGGCGAAAACGCTGAATATGTAACTTCCTCAAGTGTTCTCAAAGTTGATTGTAAAACACATTATATTATATTCAGAACTAAGAAGACACTTGTGAGGATGAAAATGTCACATTTATGAAGGATAACAAGAAGTCGACTGACACGTAAAGAGAGCTGGCACCTTATGTTTTTAAGAACAAGAAGCTTGAAACTTTGTGAGGTTCATCGAAACAATAGTTTTTTTTTTCTTCTCCACCACAAGCAGTTTAAAATTACGTCGAGCCTCAGGGGGCTAAAAAAAAGAAAAAAATATCACAATTGCCTGATTTCTGTTACACCAAAACAAACATTTCCTTAGGAAAAATCTTTCAATTCTGTGATTCCTCTTGAGAAGGAATTTTGGATTATCAACCTGTGCGTTGTTTTTTTTTCCTTAGCCATGATTTCAAGGACAAGAAGCAGTGCAAATTGTGAAAAAGTTCCGAGTGATAGCATCCGTTTTGTAGGTAGGTCCATTCTATTTCAATCAAATGATGCCTGAATAATCGTATTCCTACGCGAGAACGCTGAATATGCAACTTCCTCAAGTGTTCTCAAAGTTGATTGTAAAACACATTATATTATATTCAGACCTAAGAAAACACTTCTGAGGGTGAAAATGTCACAATTATGGAGGATAACAAGAAGTCGACTGACACGTAAAGAGAGCTGGCACCTTATGTTTTTATGAACAGAAAGCTTGAAACATTGTGAGGATCACCGAAACGATTTAAAATATTCGATTTATTTATTTTTTCTTCAGCAAAAGCTGTTTAAATTTAAGTCGAGCCTCGTGGCGGTAAAAAAAAAAAATATATTCACAAAATTAAGGTTTCTGTTATATCAAAAACCACATTTCCTTAGGTAAAATCTTTTAATACTTTGATTTCTTTTCAGACGGAATTCTGTATTATTAACTTTTGTCGATTTTTTTCTCACTTACCCGTGACTTCAAGGACATGATGAAGTGCAAATTGGGAAATAGTTCCGGCTGATAGCAGCCGATTTGTAGATGGGTTCATTCTCTATTAATCAAACGATGCCTGAATAAGCGTATTTCTCGGCGAAAACGCTGAAACAGCAACTTCCAAAAGTGTTCTCAAAGTTGTTTGTGAAACACATTATATTATATTCAGAACTAAGAAGACACTTGTGAGGGTGAAAATGTCACATTTATGAAGGATAGCAAGAAGTCGACTGACACGTAAAGAGATCTGGCACCTTAGGTTTTTATGAACAGAAAGTTTGAAACATTGTGAGGATCACCGCAACGATTTAAAATCTTCGATTTATTTTTTTTTTCTTCAGCAGAAGCTGTTTAAATTTAAGTTGAGCTTCGTGACTGTAAAAAAAATATATATATTCATAATATTAAGGTTTCTGTTACATCAAAAATCACATTTCCTTAGGCAAAATCTTTCAATACTGTGATTTCTCTTGAGACGAAATTCTGTATTATTAACTTTTGTCGATTTTTTTTCCCACTTACCCGTGATTTCAAGGACATGAAGTAGTGCAAATTGTGAAATGGTTCCAGCTGATAGCATACGTTTTGGAGGTAGGTCCAATCTCTTTTAATCTAATGATGGCTGAATAAGCGTATTTCTCGGCGAGGACGCTGAATATGTAACTTCCTCAAGTGTTCTCAAAGTTGATAGTAAAACACACTATATTATATTCAGAACTAATAAGACACTTGTGAGGGTGAAAAAGTCACATTTATGAAGCATAACAAGAAGTCGACTGATACGCAAACAGAGCTGGCACCTTAGGTTTTTATGAACAGAAAGCTTGAAACATTGTGAGGATCACCGAAACGATTTAAAATCTTCGATTTATTTATTTTTTTCCTTCAGAAGAAGTTGTTTAAACTTAAGTCGAGCCTCGTGGCGGTAAAAAAAAAAAAAATGTTCACAATATTAAGGTTTCTGTTACATCAAAACCCACATTTCCTTAGGTAAAATCTTTCAATGCTGTGATTTCTCTTGAGACGGCATTCTGTATTATTAAATTTTGTCGATTTTTTTTCCACTTGGCAGTGACTTCAAGGATTTGAAGTAGTGCAAATTGTGAAATAGTTCCAGCTGATGCCTTACGTTTTGGAGGTAGGTCCAATCTCTTTCAATCTAATGATGGCTGAATAAGCGTATTTATCGGCGAAAACGCTGAATATGTAACTTCCTCAAGTGTTCTCGAAGTTTATTATAAAACACATTATATTATATTCAGAACTATGAAGACAGTTTTGAGGGTAAAAATATCACATTTATGAAGGATAGCAAGAAGTCGACTGACACGTAAAGAGCACTGGCACCTTATGTTTTTAAGAACAAAAAGCTTGATACATAGTGGGGATCATCGAAACTATTTTTTTTTTCCTCCAGC
>JAGKTI010038223.1:0-10759 GCA_018397915.1 Birgus latro | reverse complement strand
CACATACTCACCACCATTTCCCTGTTGGCTGTGGTCATGGAAGGTGTTACATGAAATACATTCAGAAATTCAGAAGGTGTTACATGAAATAGTTAGAAATTCACCACCATTTCCCTGCTGGCTGTGGTAATGAAGGGTGTTACATGAAGTACTGTATTGTAATGGCGGTATTAAGCACACACACACAACAAAAGGATATATATAAAGAAATGCCAGTCACTCTCTGACATTCAAGGAGGAAGGCAAAATTTGAAATGCAGGGATAGACAAAGGTGGCAGGGAAGTGTTGGTGTTTTTTTCCTATGATAGTGACAGCCTTTGATTCCTTTTTCCTTGCATTAAAAAAAAAAAAAAGGAAGATAAAATTTGGAATGCAGTATCCACAAGGCTAGCTGGTATTGGTTGGTGTTTCTTTGTGTATGGTAGTAACAGCAACAGCTTTGGGTTCCTTCTTCCTTGCATGAAAAAAAAAGACAGTTAGTTTATACTGCTTGTTTCTAAATTTCAAAGATCATATTTAGCTAATCATCTATCTATCTGTCTATTGCCAGACACCTCAACCCCATAAGGGATTGCCTCCATGTCGCCCTGTCCCCAGCCATTTCACTGCCCTCCCCCCAGCTCACGCCCCCCTCTCTCATATCAGGTACTAGATCATCAGATACTAAAGCATAACAGGATTTGAACAGCTGTACCTCTTCAGTCTCATCATGTATTGTTCAGTTTGTTCTCATTGCCTCCACATGATTTTATTTGGCATGGGGGAGGCATTTTCACAAGGAAGTGTTCAGTATAGGCTTCCTTAACACACTAATTCTTCTTTATTTTTCTTACTATTACAAGACAATATTTAATTTTACAAGGGAGTCTGGTATTAAAGGAGATTATTAAGCCTGGATCTAACCCCTTCATTTCAGAGTCAGGCCTAAGCTGAATAAAATCAAGTGGTGACAGAAATAAAGCAAAATTTCCCCCCAAATTCCAGTGCTTAACAGATTCAACATAAGGGAGTCTTTCCTAACCTTCATGGAGTCATTGGGCATTAGAAGAAAATTTTGAAAGGTCAGTGTATTTTCTATCAACCTGTCTTTGTCTGTCTGTCTGTCTATCTATTTATCTATCTATCAGTCAGTAATTTCATTGAAGGGATTTTAAAAGTACTGAGGTTATATAAGTAGCCTACAATATGGCAGCCAAGTTTGCCCCACACCTAGATCTGTGTTAACTTTACATTCCCGAGACTTCAGTTTCTCCAGTGCCATATTATTATTATTGTTATTATTATTATTATTATTATTATTTTTATTATTATTATTATTATTTTTATTATTCATCTAATGCTGTGTTGCCCCATGAGGAGAGTAGGAACCTGGGGCTAGGCAGGTTGGTCCCTACATTTAAGATGAGAGTTATTATTATTATTGTTATTAGCATTTATTTATTTTTATTCATTTTTACAGATGAACATAAAATATCTAACAGTTGTAGCAAGAACAGATTAAAATAAAGGCATCATTGTACTGAAGGCGTTGAAGAGGATGTTTAGTGCCTTTCTCTATCTCATGTTGGTTTAGTGTCTCTGTTTAGTCCCTCTCTCATGTTGGTTTACTGTCATTCTCTCTCTATCACTTTTTTTTTAAGGGGGGGTGGGGGATTTTGCAGGTAACAAGAATTTTACACGAATGGATGCCATGTGGGTATTGGCACTTCCACAAAATATTCATTGGCAAAACATCGGGAATTTTGGGGTTTGTTTTTAAGATCACAAAGACAACTCTGTACGATTCATTAGTTCACTCCTAATTCAGTAAGTCCTCTTTATAAGTCACCTGTCTTGGTCATTTATTCGCCACATTGTGTGTCTGTCTGTCTATTGCCAGATGTCTTAATCCAGTAAGGGGTGGCCACAAATTGCCTCCATGTCTCCCAGTCCCCTTCCATTTCACTGCCCTACCCCCAGCTTGCATCCCCCTGTCTCATATACCTCTCTACTCCATCCTCCACCTCATCCTCAGTTTCCCCCTCATTTATTTGCCATTAACTAACCATCTATCTATCTATCTGTTGCCAGACACCTTAATCCTGTAAGGGGTGGCCACAAACAAATCACTTCCATGTCGCCCTGTCCCCTTCCATTTCACTGCCCTTCCCCCAGCTTGTACTTCCCTCTTTCATATACCTCTCCACAAACTTACAAGAAAATATTAAGATGTAGAAAATAAACAGCTGAGGTGAAGGCTAATATCCACTTATATCACCTGGAAACTGAACCCTAATTATGCATAATTTTTTTTTTTTTCAAAACCAGTGTGGCTTATGAAGAGGACAGCCTGTGTAACAGTAAGTCAGTATTCTGTTGTGGCTCCATAGTATTGATGTTTGGATTGATGATACATGTAGGCAGTGTATCTGAGTGTGCATAATATCAACATCAGTGTATATGCACAGGCAGGTAAACTCTACGTACCTTAGTCTTCATTAATTCCTCAGTTTTCACACAGTTAGCTGGTTGATGTAGATACATTATTAAACAGGAAATAAATGAGTACCTCGTAAACAACTTTCCTCTCAATAATGAGCCGATCTGTCTGTCTGTCTATTGCCAGACACCTAATCCCATAAGGGGTGACCACAAACAAATCACCTCCATGTCGCCTTGTCCCCCGTCATTTCGCTGCCCAAGATTCGTTAACGTGTAAAGAGAAGTAAGGAAATACTGTGTTAATTTCCAAGACATAGGGAAATACTGTGTTAATTCCTGACATAGGGAAATAATGTGTTAATTTCCTAGCTGTTTACCTTCCTAGATGGTTTATGCCCCACCTTACAGTTGTTTAGTTGATCGCAGTGGCCAAGTTATGCTATACGAGTGTCTTAATGTTAGTATCTGGTCGTAATGTAGTAATTGTAAAACAGACTTGAAGGTATTGCAAATTGAAACTGCAAATGATGGCCTTCTGTGTAATGTGATTCATGGATGTACTTTAGGCTGTACTGGGGACTCGAGCATCTGTTTCTAGGTGATATAGTTTGCATATTATACCTTTTCATCATGTGCATTATTAAGAGACAACTATATATCATTACTAAAAAATATAAAAATACAAAAAAGAATATGGAGATGTAAGAGGTATAATAATTCACTAAGAAAAAAGTGCTAAGGATTCTTCAGTGCCTCCTAATTTACAACCATCAGAGCAATAGATGATGGTGCAGGAAAACACTGGCTAGCAACTTTGAATTTAATCCCAATCCATTGAGTCCATTGATGTGCTGTGTTGATATCTTCCTGCTGGCTTTGTTTAATTTTATCCAGCATAGGAAGGATATTTGGTAGTGGGGTGATGTAGGCTGTGTTTAACCTCTCCAATTTGACTCTCCAAAGCTATCTGTCTGTCTGTCTAATGCCAGACGTCTTAATTCTGTAAGGGGTGACCACAAACAAAGTGCCTCCATGTCGTCCTGCCCCCCGGTATTTCGCGCCCTTCCTTCAGCTTCAACCCCCCTCTCCAAGGCTGTCTGTCTATCTGTTTATTGCCAGACACCTTAATCCCATAAGGGGTGGCCACAAACAAATCGCCTTCAAGTCTCCCTGTCCCCTGCTTTTACACTGCCCTCCCCTCAGCCTTTGTTAACCCCTTGAATAGAAGTGATCTTAAATTAAATTAAAATAATCAGGAAGTAACCCAAATAAGCTAAAAATAAAAATATGAATGTAGATCTGGTGAGGGTGTTTGTTGAGGGGTATATGTAGTATGGAGTTGGTGCCAGTGTTTCCCTCCACCCATGTCTGTTGCTGTAACTCCAGTTGTATATTCTGTATGTAATGTTTGACGTAAATTATATCACTGTGTGTATAGAAACTCAATATAGTCCCTCACTCTTGGACCATTTTTTTTTAGCTCTCATCCTTCAACTGAAAATTAAATTGTAAAGTGTGTTAGATGAGACACCCACCATCTACTCATTTGATGTAGTGATTTTTTTTTTTTTAAATAGAACAGAGGAAGGAAAAAAAATGAAAGAAAAAATAATCCATATACCAGATTGCAGGTGTCCTCCATTCATAAACAATATGTAACAGTTGGACTTGAACACCGCACTTAATGACAAGGTAAATGGTTTCTAATAGTTCTGAAAACCATTTACTAAACTGGGTGGTAACCATATAGCCAAATGGATGCCTGGTGGTGTAGTGGTTTTAGGTGCTGCAGTCAGATGTGGCCCATAAGGGATTACATTGAAGGGGATGTTGGGATTTATTACTCACACGTGTAATCTAGTGTATGGATTTTTTGTAAGTCAGTTTTTCCTTCCTCAGTTCACCTTGTTGAAAAAAAAAAATCAGGGGGTTGGTGACTGAGCAGGTGTACCACAATATCTGAAATCATTAGTTTGACCCTAGACCTCTATGCTCCTAATAGAGTAAGAGAGAGAGAGAGAGAGAGGACTGGATGGAAGACAAGATGGACAGAACTGCAAATTATAAACATCGTGCTGCTTTAACCAGGTCAGTATCATCCTCAGGGACAACATTCCTATTTCCAGAGTGGGTGAGAAGGAAGAATACATCCTGCAATCACCACCTCACAGCTACTGCAATAATGGCTTCTTATCACCTTTGTTTCTTGGCATCTTCTCTTTTGTGGTTTATTTTGCATATCACAGCTTATGAATCACTTATACTTTATGATATTTATTCTTTTTCATCATGAATTGCAAAAATACCATGCAACAATAAATTTAAGTACCAGATAAAGAAATATGTGGTAGGTGGGGGCGCTCACCATCCACTCACTCGATGTAGTGCTGCTCTCAGGTGTCTGCCCTTTCTTCTCCTCCTGCCTTCTTTCCCTCCTTCCTCTTCTGTCTTTCTTTACCTCATTCTTTCCTTGTCCTTCTGTCTACGGGTGACTTTACACTCCTTCTTCCGTCTTTCCTCCATTCTTTCCTTGTCCTTCTGCCTGTGGGTGACTCTACACTGTGTGACAAGCCAAATGGTTTCCTGTACACCAGGACACCATTTACTATGCTGGGTGGTAACCATATAACCAAATTTTGAGGCCTGGTGCTTTAGTGGGTAATTATGGCGCTACAGTCGGATTGAGCTGGTGAAGGTCTATGTCCAAGGGGTGGTTGGGGTTTATTGCTCATCTTATGCCACGGTGAGATGAGTGAGGTTGGTCATTCTCATCTTAAATGTCGGGACCAACTTGCCTAGCCCTGGGCTTCTACGCTCTTGATGGGGGAATGTAGGATTGGATGGTGGATGGATCGATAGAGAAATAAACTACAAAGGAAGCGGTGCATGGGAGCCCCAACTGATAATAATGTCTCAGTGTGCAGGGCAGTAGTAGTACAAGAAGTTGCAACCCCAGGCTCATCTAAATGTGAACTCAGTAGACTGCAGGCAGAACTTGTCCTCAAGCAGTCCACCATCCTTCTTTCAGGGGATAGAGAGGGAGTTGAGGGACATCTACAGTATATAGCCAGGCAGAAGAGCCAACCAGTTATATGTACTACCGCAAGAAGGCATCGTTCTCCAGCACCATGGTAAGGCTGTATACCGGGTGGTACTGTAGTAAACTTTATAGCATTTTATCCTAGCCTATGATTAAGGTATAACTGCTCTGTTGCCCATAGCCAGACGCCTGAATCCCGTAAGAGGAGGATGGAAAGAAAAAAAAATCCACTGAGCTAGGACCAAATAGCCCAGCAAGGAAAGGAGAGGAGGGCCTTGGAGAGACTGCTAAATCTCTTGACAGAAATATGCTCTCCTGGTGCTGGCTTGAACTGCCAACCCTACAGTCGTGAAGTGCAAGTGCTGCCTCCGAGGTATTCTGGTCCCCTGACCACAAGTATATCACCATATTACCCTATTCTCTGGCATCTGACTGCTCTCCCATCAACTCATACACCCCTTTCTTTTACAGTACCTCCACTCCATTCCTCCATCCCATCTCCCTCCACCTCACTCACATACATTATTCTAATCTATCCTTCCTGTTAACGTGCCCAATTGTAAGTATCGGTAAGAATTTTTTGCTAGGAGATGAGTGCAAAATCGTACATTCCCTAACAGTTAGCTCTTCGTCCAAAACTTCATGATTATGTGGGAACAGATCGTTTTTCCTAAATATCAGAAAATGGCAATGTATGAATGAAAAATGAGAACGGCTGTAGGCTGATTGACCCATGCTAAGCAGTTGCTGTTTGAACTGTTTGAAAGTGAGAACTATGAGAAGACAAAGAAAAAGGCTCCCCCCATCAAAATCTCCGGCCAGCAGGAAAAAGTGATCAGGAATTACAAATAACAGCTTATAGGTATTGAGAAACTGACAAAGGTAGTTTTACGTGACATTTTCTACATCTCTTCCTCCGTTATTAATTTCCCTAATATCCATTTAATATCTACCTATGTTCTATAAAAGGAAAGCTCCGACATTTTGAAGAATAACAAAAGAGGATCGTTATGTATTTAAATGAGGTTACACGGCGTATAAGATTTGAAAATGCTATGCTTGAACTTTTAGTTTTCTCCCTATTTGCATACATGCGGCACATTATCTTCGATGTTAATAAAAGTAATGTAGTTTCCCAAGTACACATAAAAAGATCAAATACTAAAGATGAATCCCAAGACAGTATGGGATTCGATACGCCCCAACTCTATAAGGAGGAAGTAAAATTATGGCGGACGAAGTGGCCGCGGAAGTCTCCCTATTTTTCCATGTTTTGGGCTGTTTTTCCGGACTTTACTGCCTTCCCCAGCCTGTGAGTATCAATTAAACTTATTATAGATCAGTCGACGTTTCAGGATTTATCTTCCAGGTTCCAGGGTACTTCAAATGAGGGGAAAGACTCCCGCGAGAAAATGGCCTATGTGACGGGTTAGCTGCATGGTGCACCTCCAGTTTTCATAAATTTGGCGTGGTATCTTGGTACTTCCTACCTTTTCCAGTCTAAATATTCATCCTACTCAATATGAATCCTTTAAATTTCCAGGATTTGCCAATTTCAGGTTCGAGGTTAGATTTGCTTCCTGACGCCGCCTTCCTCCGGTGTAGCGGTATGGGGTGGCCATTACAGGACCAGACCCGCCCCAAGCGTTTTTTTTTTATTTTTTTTTTATGTGTCCGACTCTGGGCATAGGCTTTACAGCCTGCTATCAAGGCCCAGCCGTCCTCCTACATACCATACACCCAAGCTATTTGGCTGCACATGCCTCACTCACTTTCTCTGACACTTTTTATTTACTTCTTGCCACTTCCAGATTATTTTCTTCATTGAATATATTTGTTTTAACCTTTTTTTTCTGGTATTTAATTTTTGCTTCATCTAATTTACCATAATTGACCCATTTGTCTTCCAGCAACCTAATATTTCTCCAAGAATTTTGCATCAGAATTCAAGCACAGCATACCAGCTCGCATATCTGGTAATGTAACATGCTGTGGAGCAGTGGAATGCATAGGGTTATATATTTTTATTTTAAGAAGGTAGTACAGTACAGTATAGGAGGATTTTTAGCTTGTCTTCGTTTTCGTTTTTGAAGGCTGCAACATGCTTGCATGCGTCGGCCTTTTTGGATTGGAGCGTGTAGCATTTTATGACCGGATGCCCTTCCTGATGTCTACCAATGACCCTTGGGTGGATTCGATCCTCCGACCCTACGGCCAGAGCGGAGCGCTCTAACCCACTGAGCCATCACATCTTTCCATTGATTATAATGGAATTTTTAGAATAGTAGTGTGCTCCTAATCTCCCCCCCCCAGTATTATTGCGATGAATACGGTTTTCCGTTTTTCTTTGAGAGCTTTGAATTTTACTGTCATTTCTGTCGCAAATGACCAGTTTTTAAGCTATGGTTTTCTTCCACAAAAAAAGCAAATTACAAGCCAACTTGGGCATTAACCTGCCTTGACACCAATTAACCTAACCCAGACCCCGAGCAACTTGTCTTAACCCAAACAAATCTCAACTTTACCGTAGTAATCAGCCTCACATTCCTGGGGGGGGGGAAGCAGGAATGGCAGTAAAGGCCAAGACACAATTAATTGGCCAGGTACCTTAGCAACTCAACGAAGATTGGCTGAATAAATAATGTGGTGCGTTCCGTCTAGGGAGGTTATACTGTATTTTGTGTTTATTGAGTCGATTCATTCCTAGTATTTACCATTTCAATATGAAAACCCTATAGAATTTCTTGCATTTTCATGGCATTTGTCCGTTGTGCACTTGGGTCAACTGTATGAGCAAAAACAGCAGTTGTATATCAGCTTCGTATGGAATAAATATCACATCAGCGAAAGTGCGATTATATATTGAAAAAAGGTCGTAACGTTTTTGTCGTGGTACAAGAGATTCATTGCATTCCAGTTCATAATATAATAAGAGTCTTCTAAAGTTGCATCCCCATTATTTCAGCAGACTTTTGTATTATGATGAACTGGAGTGCAATGAATCACTTACACCTTGTCTAAAAAGTTAAGATCTTTTATCAGTATATATATGTGCATTTTTTTGCTGATACGATATTTATGATCCCATACGAAGTTTCATTGGTCGTTGTACAATATCTGTTTTTTCTTATGCAGTAGACCCAAATCACAAAATAAACAAATACCATGCAAGTACAAGAATATTACAAAGGTTTTTGTATTTTGTAAGAAAGAGAATTGAGACAAGACTCAATAAATGAACACAGAGTACAGTAAGCCTTCACTGGATTGCCCTAGTTGGAGGGAAGCCTAGTTCGATAAATCTGAGGGTCAACCCCCCCTAGGTGGGAATACAAACACATGATGGACAATAAGACTACAGTATCATGCAGTATTCTGTAGTCGCGGTGCACAACTCGGAGGTTGTCGTTATCGTACCCTGGAAACCTGCCATTCAAAAGTGCATCTGATTTCGTATCATACACGAATCATATTATTACACACGAATATATTATACACGAATATTATTATAGACAAACATACACAAATCACATGCGTCTCATATTTTACACAAAATCAGATGCACTTTTGAATGGTAGGTTGCCAGGGCACGATAACAACAACCTCAGAGTTGAGCACTGCGACTATAGAGCAGTCATCTCATGCTTATCAGGAAATTGCACAATAACAAAAGCACACAACCTATGGGATTTATCTAGATTGGTATCTTGCACCCCACTTCTTAACCCAGATTTTCCCTTGTGCAATAATTTGTATCCTATAAATAAAACATACAGTAATGTAAAGTATCAGAAATAGGCATTGGTTAAGTTAATAAAAAATGACGAAAAGGGCACAGTAACGGAGAATCATGTACCACAGAGAGATCGAGATGGACGTGAGGTAAGGGGTTCAGAGGGTATGGCGTGGAGAGTCAGTGGTCACCTGGGATTAGCAAGAGTAGGGCCTTATTTTGTAATCCCCCAGAATCATCAGATACCACAAATTTTGCACCATTATTATTAGCAGAAACCAGCTTGTGTGCGAGTGATTTCTTTATTAGATAAAATACACAACAATGGCAGGAGTGCTGATTTTCTTCTGGCAGTGATTTAAAAAAAAAAAAGTGCTAACCAAGTTTGTGAAAACCAGTAGATCACTATAGTTTAAATGAAAACTCTGCCAATTTAACACTAGCTTGGCCCAGAATTTTGTCCACATGCAACTTTCATTTCTACTCGTATCCATCTGCGCATCGCACTCACTGTTAATAAAAAACAGGCATACCCCGGTTTAACTGTGTAATTGGTTAGGTAGAACCTCATCATCAGGCGGGGTATTGTATATTGGGGTACTTTTTACATGTAATGTGGAGCGTTTACCAGCCTTGGGTTTCCCCCCCAGGCAAGCCCAGAAACCACCCAAATGAGCCCAAAAACAAGTTTAAATCCAATCTAAATGGCCTAACAGCTGTCAAAGAAGCTAACCTAAGCCTAACACCTGTAAATAGCTCACTGAAACCAGCAAATAAATTCTGAAAATCATCATATATAAGTGAAAAAATCAAGCTTAGTAAACTGTACCCCAAAATGACGATGTTCACTTTGGCTAAAACACATTAATCTAAAAACAGTTTATAAAACAACCTAAACACAGAATTTTAGTCTAAAATATCAATATTGGTTAAGGAAAAAAATCAAAGCCCATCGTTGAACCAGGGTTTGGCCATTGTTAGGCAGGGTATGGTGGAATTTCTGCCGCCATCTGTAAGCCGGGGTATAGTATATTGAGATATTGTTGTATCCTTTGTGCATATAGCTCCTTCATTGGAAAATAATAAAATGCTTACATAGACATGCGCACCAACCTGTCTGCTTTGTATTATGAAACATACACATTTAGGTCACCAGTTTTTGTCCCTCCTCAATGATGACAATTGTGTTGTGTCACCCCATGCATTGCTGGCGGTTCAGAAGGGCTGCATGATGTGCCCCATATGACAACTGTAGGTAGATATAGCAAAAAAGGTTGGTGGACGCAAGTGGCATTTGATAAATCTGAAATCCGATATTGGGGTTCGATAAAGCAAGATCTTACTGTATGTTACAGTGCTCATTACAGTGGCCAGTTAATATTTACACAAATCCACATGTGGGTGTTGCTAGACTGTCCCTATAGAGGAGACAGCTGCTTTTGGTTCTGCTGATGTTCATCTGGGTATTTCACATACTTTTTGTGAATAGCAAACCATTTTTAATGCATGGAGGTCCATCAGTGACTATCTATCTATCTATTGCCAGACGCCTCAATCCCGAACG
>JAGKTI010038222.1:0-10759 GCA_018397915.1 Birgus latro | reverse complement strand
TGAAACATAATAATCGCTGTCTTGCTGAAATAATCAACTATATGTATAATAACTCAGTGTTGCAACACCAAGTTAATATGTAAATTGTCTGATAAAAGTTGTTGCCATTTCAACAACTGTACATTGGCCAGAGTAAGAAGCAAGTACGGGTTGATGATCTGTTAACTCTGAGGAACCCCCTCCCCTCCAAAAAAAAAGGGGGGGGGGGTTGTGGGACACCTAATCTAAAGTACAGGTTGGCCCATAAATAGCGCTTCACTGGAAACGCATTTGGTGGTACCTTGTGTGTTGCGGGGGCGGTTGAATATGATGGTGTGGGCGTGAATGTGGCAGTGGGAGCAGGAGATGAACAAATGATGCAGAGTAGATACTGATAACTCTAAGCCGTCCCCACAACACACGAAAAATCGCTCGGCAGAGTGGAAGGGGGGGCGTTATTTTGACCTGAATGGGTGCAAGTAACCTCAAAAGATGTGAAAGATGTCAAATCTGTCCTGCCGCTAAAACCAACACGCAATACTCCTTTTACTCTATCTTGGCCGAAAACTGCAATCGCTCCATCTTGAAAGCTGAGTTGTAGCAATAGACTGACGTGAGAGTATGATGCTAGTCACAATGAGGTGCTATTGAAAGGATGCACATTGTGTTTTTCTGACACTGAGCTACATGAACGAAGCTGCAAAAGGCGACAATCTGGGCCAAGTTGAGCCAGCCTAAATGACCCAAATATGCCCGATGCGACTGGTTCGGATTAGATAAACAAGACCTGAATGGACCTAACTTGACCTAAACGAATGTAACTGACCTGAATGAGCCTAAGTGGACCTGAATGAACCTAACCGGACCTGAATGAACCTAAGTGGACCTAAATGGACCTAACTGAACTTGAATGGACCTAACTGGACCTGAATGGACCTAAGTGGACCTGAAGGAATGTAATTGACCTGAATGGACCTAATTGGACCTGAAAGGGCCTAATCGGACTGAATGGACCTAACTGAATGTGCATGGAGCTAATCGGACCTGAATGGACCACACTGAACTTGAATGGACCTAACTGGACCTGAATGGACTAAGCCGGACCTGAGTTGACCAAGCCGGACCTGAATTAGCCTAACTAGAAGTAACTGGACTTGAATGGACCTAACTGGACCTAAATGGACCTAACTGGACTTGAATGGGCCTAACTGGACCTAAATGGACCTAACTGGACTTGAATGGTGGACTTGAATGTGTCTGATTAGACTTGAATGGATCTAGCTGGACCTGAATGGACCTAACTGGACCTGAAGAGACCTAAATTGTGGCTCAGTCGGTAGAGAGGTGGCCTGAAGTCCTAACGGACCCAGGTTCATATCCCCGCTGGGGCAGGGAACAGTTTAAGGATTTGAATTTCATTAAATTAGGCTTTACTGATCTACCAGAAGACCCGCCGACATGTCGTAAAAATAACCCCGCTAATACCAATACACCAGTCCTATATGAGACAGCCCTAGCATGTATTCAATATGGACGGTGGGTGTTAGCGCCGAAGTGGTGACATGTAGAGGTGTATGGTATGTAGGAGGACTGCTGGGCCTTGAAAGCAGGCTGTGAAGCTTATGCCCAGAGTCGGACACATAAAAAAAAAAAAAAAAGAATCTAACTGGGCCTGAATGAATCTAACTGAACCTCAAAAGACCTAAATGAACCTAGCTGAGCCTGAATGGACCTAAATAAACCTAACTGGGCCTGAATGAATCTAACTGAACCAGAATGGACCCAACTGGACCTGAATAGACTCAGTGGACCTGAATCGAATAGACCTAAATGGACCTGATTGGACTCAACTGGACCCGATGGACCTAACGAGTTGAATAGATCTAAATGGACCTAACTGAACCTTAATGGACCTGAGTGGGCCTAGCTGGACCTAAAGTGTCGTAACTCACTTGAATGGACTTAACTGGACCTGAACAGACCTAATTGGTTCTGAATAGACCTAACTAGACCTGACTGGACCTGAATGGACCTAACTGGTTTTGAACAGACCTAACCAGACTTGACTGGACCTGAATGGACCTAACTGATTCTGAATAGACCTAACTGGACCTGAATGGACCTAACTGGTTCTGAATAGACCCATCTAGACCTGACTGGCCCTGAATGGACCTTACTTGGACCAAACTGAATCTGAATGGACCTGACAATCTGGATGGACCTAACTGGACCTGAATGGACCTAACCGAATCAGCGGACCAAATTGGACCTGAATGAACCTAACTAGACCTGAATGGATCTAGCTGAACCTGCATGGACCTAACTTGACCAAACTTGGCCTGAATGAACCTAAATGAACCTAAATAGACCTGAATGGACCTAAATGGACTGAAATGGATCTGAATGCATCTAAACGGACCTAAATGGACCTGAATGGACCTAAACGGATCTAAATGGACCTGAATAAACCTAAATGGACCTAAATGGTCCTGAATGGACCTAAATGGACCCAAATGAACCTTAACGAACCCAAATGAACCTGAATGAACCTAAACGGACCTGAAGGATCTAAATGTACCTGACTGGACCTAAATGGTCCTAAATGGACCCGAGTGGACCTAATTTAATTGGAATAGTCCTGAAATTCGTTAAGTGAACCTGGCCTGTCGTAACTAAACCCGAAATGGTCTGAGTGAACCTAAATTAACCTGACAAGAGTGTGGACAGATGTAACAGTTACTGAAGAGTGGCTTGCTTTTAGCTGACGGAACAGGGTCAGTCCGACGGCTTGAATGCAAAGTCGTGATTGTATCCAACTCTAGGAGCCTTAATTGTGAGGCAGGAGTGAGTCTCCTTGGTACCTATCGTTGGCTTGTTTTTACCCAACAGAATTAGGTCACTCCCACAACCTGAATACTGAGTCATGGTTGCGTGAAGTTCAGTGAGCCTTAGTTATGAGACCGATGTATGTCTCCTTGGTTAGCAGTCGAGCCGACCCTTGGATCTGGCTGCGTTTGGCCATTAGCTGACCCGGAAGAGATTAGATTCGGTGTTCGAAGACTTGTTGTACTAACCTTAGAAGGTGATTCTTGGGCAAGTTCTGAGAGGAAAAAACGATTTATCAGCATGGATTCTATTCTCAGTAATTGCTATATTTACTGGTATATCTGCATCTCTCTCTCACATACTTGCTTGTGGGATGTAACGATCAATTCAGCTCCTTCATATAAACCAGTCTCCATACTTGTTTTAGCTCCGGGTTGGGTGGAATCACAGAGGGCACGTGCCCTGCTTGTAGAACAGGCCCACACAACGCTACATGCATAATGGAGCACTGCACATCACATGCCACACTAAGAAGCAGACACAACATAACGGTATAGGGAACCTATGGGACAACACCACAAGAGCAGTAGCTTACTTACGGTCGACGGGTCTACTCAGTCATTCAGACCGGGTCTGAGCAACAACAACTGTGTTGCAGTTGTTGATGATCTAATAGTTTATTTATGAGGGAGTGTTTTCGCCCTAAAGGTCAGCAGTGTTGCGGGTCCATAAAGTATGAGAGCTGGACCTCTCTTGGAGAGGAGAGAGAGAGGAGAGAGATCGGGGAGAGAGCTGAGAGAGACCAGAGGAGCCGACCATGACTGACAATGCCTGCGACCCGTTGAGGGGGGGCTAATAGTCAGCCACAGTTCCCTGCAGCCCAGAAGATCAAGGGGGCTGTGGTTTGGTTTAACGTGAGTGCGGGGTACGGCTTCATCAAATGCCAGGACACTGGCGTTGATGTTTTCGTGCACCGTTCGGCAATCGTTAAGCCGAATCCACGACACCTCCAACGCTCCCTAGGTGATGGAGAGCGGGTGGAATTTGGTCTGTTTTGGACTCCAAAGGGTCCTGAGGCCAGGGATATTACTGGGCCGGGAGGTGTGGCCGTGCAGGGCTCTGCTCATGCACGGCGACGTATCACGGCCCAGGGACATCAGGCCAGGGATCCTGGGAATCCTAAACAGCTAAATCTCCTCGTGATGTGTGCTGCGACGGCGAAGGCTTTCTGTGGGGGTGATAAGGGGGCTTTGCGCGTTCTCCTTCCCAAGATCTTTGAGGAGAACGGGCTGCCTTGCCTTGTCATCCTCGAGTGCTTCGCCCGCGACATACACTCGATTCCCCGCCGGCGGGAGCGTAGGGCCCGGCAGCGACGATCTGCTGCCCCTCGTCAGACTCCGAGGAAGAGGCTGCGACTCGAGGCTCCCCTCAACAGGAAAACTGCCACTCCCTCTTCTGTTGACGACCCGGCACTGTCTAAGACCACGGATCAGACCACTGCACAAATACACGAGGAACCATCGATGACGGAGGAGGGACAGGATTCTTCAGATACTGCCTCCATGACCGAGGAAGCGTCGACCGGCTCCTCGGCCGAGGAGTAGATTCGTGAGTCCTCCCCTCCTCCAGCAGCAGAGGACCCTCCATCTCGCCCTCCAATCATCGACCTCAAGGATCGGCTAGATGTAGCCTCCTACCGCCACTTCCTGACCCTCGATGCCCACACCCGGTCGTACCAGCTCGGAGCCACGACCTACACCACCCTCTACGATCTGCTCCGGGCTGCCGACATGGGTGAGGAAATCAGACCCGTCCTGATCATCCGCGGGGAGGAGGCACGTCTAGCCGATCTGAGAGCCTTTTATCACATGCTCCCACCACGACTGCGGTAAGAGCTCGGTCGGTAGTGATGTGAGGCTGCTCTAATTATATTTCTCCTTATATCTGGTTGGCCTAATGTCCCCCAAGCGGACGATGGCCATTAAGCCCCCCCCCCACAAAAAAAAAAAACCCCCTTGATACAACATTTACTACTCAGAAGTAGTCCAAGAACAACTTACTGCGGTTTCTCACACACTTCCCGGAACACCCTATATACACGCTATGTTGCTATACACGCTTATGTTGCGTCTCCACTCACAACAAAAGAGAGGTTAGGGTGGGTGTTCTAATAAAGAACATTTTCACATGTGTTTACAATTCTTCTGCCTCTCACCTAAACGGTCTGTCATAATAGAAAGCTTTTAATAAGTTAGAATAAATTAAATTAACTATTCAATTACTAATGAAGCGTGGAGACATTGCCTGTAAGTGGAGCATGACATACCATCAGTGGCTGATTATCCAATATAGTTATAAGATGATTTTAGTTTTCAAATAATTGGTGGTGTTATTATCAATATGATGATGATGATGATGATGATGATTATTATGATCATCATCATCATAGTCATCATAATCATCATCATTCTCATCATCATTATTATATATCTGGGCATGCTATTAATCGTCTTCCCATTTTCGTACCTCGTCTTTTCTTGTTTCTGGCTCCTGTCTGATACATAGATGTGGGAAAGAAGGACAATAATGAAGATGATGATGATGACCATACCAACGCTTTTTGTATTTTTCTTTTTCCCCTGTTTCTATATATGAATCACTCCATGCATACTACTGGGACCAGATGTACGGTGATGATGATGATGACGATTGGTGATGCAGTATAAAGATGATGATGATGATGATAATGATAATAATGATACAGTAGCAACAAGTCAAATGCACTTAGAGACAGCATACCTCCGCCAACGCCTATACCAGACAGATCAGACTGCCACCAAAATTTAATATTTAATCAACTTTTTTTAAACTGAAATCCTTCAGTAACTTTCTGTGATATCTTGTGGGCAAACAAGCAAATATCAGTCCTGAAGCGAGACTCCAACTCAGATCGCCACCAAAATTTAATCAAAACTTCCTTGGTCCATGACTTATATCCATAAAATTTCCTTGAAATTCATCAAATAATTTAATGAGAGACTGTGAGGTAAACAAACAAACAAACAGTGTGAATACATAACCTCCTACAACTTTCGTTGGCGGAGGCAACTACAACAGCCAGGCTGTATATTGCCGGCCTCTTGGGGGCTCTTGTCTTAAAAACGAACAAATAGGCCTAAGACGACTTTCATGACACTTTATAAATTTGACTCGGCATTCATAAAGAATCTTAAGGTACATATTAAAAAAATTTCAAGCAATGGGATTGTGAATGTAACTGAAATCCCAGAGAAATATGGCCTAGTATCCAATACGACACCGAGACGATTGCTGTAGCCGCCCCTGGGTCTCCAGTCTGGCCCAGTTCACTCCTGATTACAAAGAGTGACTCTCCTGGTTACGAGTGACTCAGACTAAAGGCATTAATGGCTCGGTCCAGCCACAAGCAGGATCCAGAATTAATGTGTCGGCCCTGCCACTAGCAGGATGCTGCATTAATGTGTCGGTCCTGCCACTAGCAGGATCCACCATTAATGGGTCAGCCCTGCCACTAGCAGGATGCTGCATTAATGAGTCGCCCCTGCCACTAGCAGGATCCACCATTAATGTGTCGGCCCTGCCACTAGCAGGATGCTGCATTAATGAGTCGGTCCTGCCACTAGCAGGATGCAGCATTAATGGGTCAGCCCTGCCACTAGCGGGATCCAGCAATGACTATGATGAACAGGACAGTTTTCACACTTCTATGTTATTTCCTCTATATCTAACTTACGTATCATATTAGTGAGAGTAGACTAATGGCAATGATGATGATGATGATGATGATGATACTACGAAAAACAAGAAGAAAATTACAATGACGAAAACACAGATGAATATGGATTGCATAGATGAAAAACAAGCAAGCAAACACACACACATACACACACACACACACACACACACACACACACGCACGCACACTTGGGCAACCCTACAGAGAGAGAGAGAGAGAGAGAGAGAGAGAGAGAGAGAGAGAGAGAGAGAGAGAGAGAGAGAGAATTTCAGTTATCACCAATTCTCTAGTGAGTACCTGATTCAGTAACACGGGTTAGATAGTGAGGGGAATGATGTATAAATGTTGGAGTGTGAGGGAGGCGAGGTGGTGAGATGTGTGTCTGGGTGGGTGGGTGTGTGTGTATGTATGGAACAGTGGGGAGGGTGAGGGAGGTGGATGTTTGTGAGGGTGTTTGAGGGAATGAAACTGTTTGTGAATGCATGTCAGTTTGTATAGGGAAGAAAACCTATCCGTATGTATGAATATGGGAGAGGGAACGTGTGAATATGTGTATGTGTTTGAGAAGAACGGATAAGATGCTCTCTCTCTCTCTCTCTCCCTCTCAAAGATACTGCGCAAGAGACTGTACGATGATATTTGATACACGAAATACTCGCTGCATTCAAGGACATGCACAGTTTTATGTTTTTAGTTGAAAATATTGAGCTGGGCAAGACGGAGGCCTGAGAGACGGTGGGGGGGGGGGGTCTGGGGAGGCAGGAGGGGGTAGGGAGAGGCAAGAAAGGGAGGTAAGATGGATAGGAGAGGGGAGGGAAGTGAAGACCGGAAGTTGAGAGAGAGAGAGAGAGAGAGAGAGAGAGAGAGAGAGAAGAGGAGGAGGAGGAATGGGAAGACTGGAGGACTGGGGGCAGAAGGAAGGAATGTGGGGAGATGGGAGCAGGAAGGGGAGGAGAAACGGATAGAAGGAAGGGAAAGAGGAGGAGGGAGTAGAAAAGGTGATACATGTGAGAAGTTACAAAGCATATCCTCATAATGATGTCATCGCGCTGGTGGTGACTTTTGGTGGTGATGTATTAGTGATAAGGTTCTCCTCCACTACACACAAACAGGAGGAAGGTAAGGCTCAGCCACTTTGTAACTGTGTCTAAGCGCGAGTCCACACTTGTCCTCGAACATGTGCTGACAACACAGCTGGCAGCATGTTTGGATACATGTATGCAGCTGTATTTGGACAAACGTATGCAAACATGTTTAGTGCAGCTTCGAATTTACTGGTAGAAAAGTTGATGTTATAAGCGTGTTCATACGAGGCAGCTAAGACTTCATCATGTTGTCAACACGATCTGGACGCTGCTGTTCCGAGCATGTTTGCAGCTTGTTCATTACTGTATGAAGTATATGTGCTGTACACGCGAGAAACAATGATGAGGAAATGCCTCCGCGTCTCCAAGGCCACCCCTTCACACACACACACACACACACACACACACACACACTCTGACCTGATGGGTGCAGGTGGGATGGTGCCAGTTTAGGTGAGCTACTGAGCCTGCATCGGTCATTCCGCATGCTGCTGCGAAGGGTGGGTTTGAAAATTAAGGCGGCGGTGCACATTTCACAAACTCAATTCATTTCAACACCGCGATGTAACTTTCAGAGAATGATCGTACTTTTTTAATTAACATTAACGTAACTCTGTCTAATCCTGACAGTCTAGCCTAACCTAACCTTACCTGCATAAACAGACCTTACCGACCTAACCCAACCCACCTTAACCGAACAACCCGACCTAAGGTAACCAGAACTATTCCCCAACTCCTAACCTAAACTTACCTAAACTAATCCTACCTAAAAGTCCAACATAACCAAGCCTGACCAGACCTGAACAGCCAAACGTAACCTAACCTTAATCTAGTATAATCTAGACTCAACTGGAAAAGAAAAAACTAGTCATCTCCTCTGCTGTTCGGATATTTTTGGTAGGGGTTGGAAGGGATGAAGTGGGGTGGGTGTGGGAGGGGTGAGTGAGGTGAGATGGGTGTGGGAGGGGTGGGAGGAGTGAGTGAGGTGAGATGGGTGTGGGAGGGGTGGGTGGGGTGGGTGTGGAAGGGGTGGGGTGCGAGTGTGTGTGTGAAGGTTGCCGTGGAGTTGGGTGGGGTGGGGTAGAGGAATGTTGATGTTGAAGGGGAAGGGCGAGAGAGGAGAGAATGGGAGGAGTGGGTGAGGTTGGGTGGACGAAGGGATTGGGAGAGGTGGGGTGAGGGAGAGATGGAGTGCGTTAGTGTGTGGTGAGGTGGGTGAGGATGTGAAGCGGAAGGGGTATAGGTTGAGGAGGAGAGGTTGAAACAAGTTAAAAGCGATTCTGAGTCTCTCTCTCTCTCTCTCTCTCTCTCTCTCTCTCTCTCTCTCTCTCTCTCTCTCTTTCTTTCCGGGAACTTCCCCTGCAACTAGGAAAATAATACTCACCAAACAGGATCGTGCCGTGGTTGGAGGAAGGAGGGGAATAGGAAAGGGAGAGGCATGGGGGAGTGACGAAGAGAGGAGAGGAGGGGGAGAGAAAAGAGGGACGAGAGAAGATGAAACAGCAAGAAAGAGAAAGAGAAGAGGAGGAAGGTTGGGTGAAAAGGAGGTAGTGGAAGAGAAAGTGGGAAATGAGAGGAAAGGAAGGAGGGGGGGGAAATGAGGAAAATGTGGAGAGGAGGAGGAGGAGGAGAGAATGGGCAAGAGAAAGAAAGTAAAGGGCAGGAGGATAGAAGGAGGAAGGAAATAAAGAAGGAGAGGAGAAAGGGAATAGGAGAGAAGAGAAGGGAGTGAGGAGAAAAGGTGGAAGGAGAGGAGAAAGGGGATAAATGAGGAAACGCTTGGTTGGTTAACTAAATACACTTGCTCCTGTGTCTATTGACTGCACGTGGCTCATAGAGGCAGACAACCACCATGGGTTTAGGACTGACAAGAGATGATTCGACGACCTCCACCTCCCTTCGTTGGCGGAAGGAATGAGGAAGGGTAGTGGGGTAGAAGGAGAAAGGGGTAGGGAAGGAGGGAAGATGAAGGGGGAGAGTGGAAGAAAGGGAATGGAGAAGCGGGAAGGGGAAGAGAGAAGGGGGAAAGGGAGAGAAGAAGGGGAAGTGGAGTGAGGAGAATTAAAGAGGAGGGACGGGGGAGGGGAGGAGGTAGATGAGGAGGAGGGAAGGAGGAAGGGAAAGAGGGAGGAGAGGAGAAGAAGGGAGGGGAGGAGAGTAGGTAGATGAGGAGGAGGAAGGAAGGAAGGGAAAAGAGGAGGACAGGAGTAGAAGGAGGAAGGGTGAAGTGAGCTGGCACGAACAAGGAACAGTCAGCAACAAATGCATCGCCACTCCTCTGTTCTGCCAGTGCAGTCGTTAGGCATAACTTAAGTCTTTTGTGAACATTTTAGGAGAAAATTTGGACTTAGCAAAGCTGTAGTCTTTCTTGATAAATTTCAACAGAAAAAAATCCTAACGTCTCCTCCTCCTGTTCTAACTTTCTGGAACAGCATATAAGCGTTTCTGAAATATTTTGTGTCCTACTTTAATAACCATAAGTGGATAATTCTCATTATCAATACACATTAGGCTAATGACATTTTCTTTTTACTGATATGTGCTGAATACCTTTAATATGAAAATTTCTTTGAAGTTCTTTTGCAACTACTTACAGTCGTAATTGCATGAGTAGTTGTGATATTCCAGAACTCATCTCTTACTTACGACAGGACTGCTTACGTACATTTACATCCCCTCACACGTTAACATAAAATATTCAAGTCGCCAAACTAGTTTTACTTATTACACAGCATAATGGACACAAAACACAAAGCCGTTTCATCCGTGCTATAAATAGGGTAAACATTTTTTTTCATATTATCACAAATTTTAATAAAATTACAAGTAATCAGATTCTATGTACACATATAATACAAATCAATGAAGTGGAGGACTTGAACGGCTTCGATCCTCAGTAGATGATTGGAGGTTTGTCAGTAATGTAATTTGATGAAAGGAAGGAGGCTGACCAAGTACCCTAAAATGTACTAGACTACGGTAGCCTTGTACAGTCTATGACCCCAACACCTTGAAGGGAATATACAGTAATAAGACTGGATACTGCTGTTTCTGTGAAGAGGGATATATAGATAGATGGAGGGACTGAATAACT
>JAGKTI010038220.1:0-10759 GCA_018397915.1 Birgus latro | reverse complement strand
ACATATCACCACTTCGGCACTAACACCCACCGTCCATATTGAATACATGTTAGGGCTGTCTCATACAGGGCTTGTGTATTGGTATTAGAGGGGATATTTTTACGACATGTCGGCGGGTCATCTGGTAGATCAGGAAAGTCTGCTTTTAGGAAATCCAAATCCTAAAACTGTTCCCTGCCCCAGCCGGGATTCGATCCTGGGTCCATTAGGACTACAGGCCGCCTCTCTATATATTATATATCTGTGCGCCTGATCGTTTGTTTCATAAGAACGGGAATAGATATCGATCTAATCCTTTTTGCACTGGGTCAGGGTGAAGCCCGAAAAGTGTCAGAAATATACGAAAAAAATGGCAATTGTGCGCGACGCGACGGCGAGAAATTGTCAGAAATCGCGAAAACATACTAAAATAACGTTTTTGATTTTGTGGTTAAAATTAATCACTGTGGGTTTTAAAACGGTATGGAGACTTCGCCATCAGCAGCAAGGCGAGACTTCCGCAAATATTTTGGGGCATTCTCTAGTGTGTGTGTGTACATAATCTGTCTATCTAGGTTAATTAATCTATATATAGGTAAAATGTGCCAGAAGCGTTATCATTATGTCCAATTATTCTCATCTGCTCACTTGGGGAACGGTGAGTTACAACGACGTTCTTCAACATTTTATTGAATACGCATCAAGGAAGCCTCACCTGCAGTTCCTCCCTCCACTGTTTCCATGTCTTCCTTCAGTGAATAAGAAAAACCACAACTCGAAAAGTTTGGAATGAAACTTACCAATTGTTTTGATGTGATTCTTTCGCCTTTGATGTCTACTTTTGTGAGAAATCACCCTTTTCCAATAAGTGCCCAACATCAGCCACATACTATGTCCTTAACAGGGCCTAAGGATTTTCTTTTGGGGGTGTGGGTGGGAAAACTAGTCTCTTGAAGTTTCTGCTGTATATTACTCATAGGACTTACGAGATATAATTCCAGTCGACTTAACCAAACAACATAACCCGTCTTAAACCTAACCTGGACAAGCTTCAGTCCTAATGTCTGCATAACCAGCGTGTACAAACTACTCTTATCAGAGCTCCTTTGCTCCTAACTTTAACATCCTTCGGTTGCAGTTTGGACATCCTGAGGTAATAACCATGACCTAACAATCCCAAACTTACCTAACTGCTTACCATGCTTAGTTAGAAGGGAACGCCCTCATGTAGCGACATATAATTTGGCGGTGGAGCTGTCCAGTTGTGCAAAATCCCTTCAAGGACTTGCAGGAGGGGGACAGCCTTAGCCTTCATTCTGCTGGGTTTACATTCAGATAAACCTGGGGTTGTAACTACTACTTCTAGTAGTAGTGTCAGAAGACAGTAATAATTCCCCTAAAACTTTGCTAAAGGTGATCAGCCATCGGTTGGGCGTCTGTGGTGTTCAGTTTTCATCGTGGAACTAATTTAGTCTCACCCGGGAGCGCTGTGCCTCGGTGTGGCTGGTCCAAACGCATCCACCGTGACCTGGATTGCTTGATACTTTACTCCCATTAACCCAGTCAGCACAATGACATTTCTCTCCTTTTATTTTTGCTATTTCGAGACGAGTTTATTAACCCTGAGACAGACTTTTCGAGGTGAAGGGTTTGAATGTAGCCTTTTATTTAACCCCTTCACTACAAGACCTGCCCCAGTAACTGAGTAAAATCGTCTGTGGCAGCCTTATATGAAAGAAAAATGCGTCATGGGATTAAAGGTGTTCACTCCAAAGCCAAAACTTTTTGTTTTTTACTTTTAATTGGCACTGCCATAAGACAATTTAGCTTAATGATTATCAAATTCTAGTATGGAAAATTGACGAAGGATATACCAGTATCTTAATTCCCTTGTCTGACGACTCTCCTATACTTAAAAAAATCATATGAAGTTAGTGTTAAAAATCCAAATGACGTCCTCAGAATGAAGTGGCTAAATAATTTAATAACAATAACGTCATTCATTTGCGACGAAGCATATTATAAAAAAAAAAATCCAAAACTAAAGGTGTGGCTGCTCGTTAGTATTAACCTTCCCTTTCCCATATAAGTACGAGGCTGATAGAAACACATGCAGTAAACATTCGAGTATCCCCATCCCTGTACACGCACATAACGAGACATGGCTCCAGCCACCGACTTACCACCCCTTTTTAGGCACCTTTAACAACGTTCAAAAATATTGGGTTAGTTTTCTCTCTCCCTTATCCCTTTAATATATGACGTTATGAGGATTGAAGATTTTTCTTTTTTTTATTCTCCCCCCCCTTTTTTTTTTTTTTACGTGACGGAGGCCCCTTACCTTAAGGTAAGGTACTGGGCAAATTTCAGATAACAGGACCGATCTCCTTAGCAGATTCATTTCCTCCCCATGACTAAGACCCATTTATTTTCATACAACCATCATTTAGTATTTACAATATAGGAGTGACCCTGCTTTGTCGGTAACGCAAATAAAAAAGGACATGGTTCATCAGAAGCAGTATAGCTACTCTGAAATTAACACACAACTCCAAGGCAACTAGCCTGACAGATCGAGCATAGCCCGAGAACTAGCATTTTATAAGCAGCTGGGTGGTGGAACAGCATCAAAACTGAGTTGTCTTGGAGACTGCTGAAGCTACATTGGATCTACGCACAACACGGAGAAGCATATGAAAAAGTATTAAGTGTTACTAGGTGACTTTTCTCAAAGTTCACGACAGTTTTTCTGAAAAAAATATAAAAAAACACCAAACTGAGAACCAAAATTGAATTACCATAAGCTCTGTCAAAGCTTCAGTGGAATTTACCCTCATCGCTGGAAGGCTTATGGAAAAATAATAGGTGTTACTTAAGTGTTTTTTTTTTCCCCAAAATTTAGCATCATATTACTGAAAAAAATTTGAGCACCGAAACTGGGTTATCTCAGGAGTTATTAATGATACAGTGGACCAATGTATATCGCTGGAAAGATTATGGAAAAGGAACAGAAGCTTCTTAAGTGGCTTTCCTTAAAATCTAAAAGTGTGCGTTAACATTAGGTAAGTGGGATGGTTCACTTATTTTAACAATAATAAAAATGTTAGCAAGCTTGCTCGCTCGAAAAAGAAATACAATATCCAATGTGAACGCTTATACCTTCTACTTGATGGGTTTATTTCTGTATTAAAGCGAATGTTACCTGTTTAGAACCGGACCTTATTGCCTGAGGAACACTACTGAGCACATTCAATCAGCAAGGTGTGTGTGTGTGTGTGTGCGCGCGCGCAAACATGACGGCACATGAACACACCATCATATAGTGCGCTCAAAAGGACCTCCACATGTTGGTGTTAAATCCACACTCAGGATAATACAAACTTGGCTGTGCACGGGAAAATTAATGGCTCATCGAACCATTAATAAGACACAGATGTAGGTGAAATAAATAAGTGATACTGTATATATTAAGTAAGTCGCTATTTCCTCGACTGGCGCAGTTACTGGTTAGCGTTGATTATAGGGGCTGAAATGTGTGAAAGTATTCTATCACTGGTTTTAGCACTAGGATTACACACACACACACACACACACACACACACACACACACACACACACCACTAATCAGGTTGACCACGAATTATACACCAACAAACACCATTATACATACAGGTAACGGTGGACAGCAGGAAGATGCGTAGTGTTGGCATGGTGTTCCTTCTTTCCCTGCCTTCTTTTCTTCTGTATTAATAGTCGTTCTTCAGTTTCCTCGTTATTCTTCTGTTTTCAGCGCAAGTCTTTCTGTACGTCCTTTCCTTCACTCACTGCCTGTGTTTTGTGTTCTTCTCTTCCTTCCTTCGTCCCTCCCTTACTTCTTTTTTTACTAGATATTCTTCAGTTTTTTGTTTTTATTGTGTTTCGAGCGCACGGCGTTCTATAATTCTTTTACTCGTTGTTTGTGTTATGTGTTTTCCCTCTTTCCAGTATTCCTCCCTTCCTTCCTTCCTTTTCTCTTTTTTCGTTCTTCCTTTTTTCTTTCATAGATTATCCTTCACGCTTTCCTTCCAAAAATGTGTATGTATGTGTGTGTGAGAGAGAGATGGGGAAGAAAATGCTAGTGGGGGAAAGTTCGTACGTGGTATCAGCTGAACTGAAATTGTGAGAATAAAAATGTTCATAGGAAAACAAACGTCCCTGAATAGGTGAGTGAGTGCGTGAGGCTGTCTGCGTCTCGGTTTGCGTGTGAGTGAGGGAGAGTGTGAGTGAGAGCGAGTCACGTGGGAGAGCAGGAGAGGCTGACGGCGAGTGTCTGACCCCTACCAAGGGAGCTTGTCTACTGACTCGGATACTCTCTCTCTCTCTCTCTCTCTCCCTCTCTCTCTCTGTGGCGCCTTTCTATTTGGTTGTTTGTTTATGTTTCTCTCTATCAGTTTGCTTGTGTGTCTTTCCCCTCTGTCTGTATGTCTATTGTGTTTTCTTCTGCCACCCTCTGCCTGTCTGTCTTTCCCCCCCCCCCTCTCTCTCTCTCTCTCTCTCTCATACCCTACTCTGCCTGGCTCCCTCCATAAACAAACACCAACAAACACAGCTTTATTAATATTCATGTTTACCTGTTTGTTTTCATTAATATCGCCTTAATGGCCACCAAATGGGATTTTTATCTACCAGGTCACCTATCTATCTGTCTATCTATCTATCTATCTATCCATCTGTCTAAGCTAAACGAAAAATATCAAAACAAACCTCACAACCGAGGGTAAAACGAAGAAGAATTGTTCATTAACGAGTGCTTACACCAGTTCGAATCACTAGAAACCACAATAAACAACCGCCATCTCCGCTATTTTTACCCAGCCCACAGAGTTTGACCAAAGTCCACGAGGAGTTTATAGAGAAAGAAAATCCTTACAACCTGACATAATTGGAGTTGGCGAAGCGTGTTTCTCACACAACAAACCCGCTCATCTGTTCACATTGCAAGGATAGGTACTTCTGCATAAAGATCGAGAGGCAAGAAGAGGTGGTGTTTCTCTTTTTGTCAAGGAAACACTTTCGTTCAAGGTAATGAACATTGCTGCACCCAATAATGTAGAATGTGTTTGGGTAATGATACAAGAGAAGTTCGCCCGTCGTGTAAGTTATGTGTATGCTGCCTTTATTACCCACCAGGTGCACTACACACCATGAATTACTAGAACACCTTGTTACTATTATAGATTCACTACGCTCCATCTACGTCACTATTCTGATGGCTACAATGGTCGATTGCATTGATCTAGATATGAGCTATCTAACCAGTCAGCTTGATCTTCAGCGTACTGTTACTGAACCAACGCTCATGAGCTTGACCATCGATCTTATTATCTACACAAGCACTGAGGTTCACCCATCAATTGGTCTGAGTTGTCGTGGATATGTACTGAGTCGTCCTAATGCGCCCTCTGCCCCACCACCACAAACCATCAAGTATCGACCGTTTCTTGATGAATCGGAGAAATGGATAACATGAGAGAAATGGACTACTGTGTTATCAGCGGAAGATGTGGATGAGGCGACGCAGGAGTTTGAGAAGAAATTGGTGGAACAATAAGAAGCATGTTTCCCGGAAAGGCGGCAAAACATGGGGAGTTAGAATAAACAGTGGATTACAGAAAAGATTCTTAAACTCACTGACAACAGGCGTAAGGCGTATGATCGTGGAAAGCCTGATTTATGGAGATATTTATATTACAAGGACAAGAAATAAAGGAGGCAAAGAAACGGACGCCAAGATATACTGAATATAACAATTTGAATTCAGGGAAATTTTCGAAAGATCTGAAATGCATTTTAAAAAACCTTAGAAAACACTTGAAAAAAACTATTTTTAGATCACTTAGTGCACCGATCAGTGAAGAAATGAAGGCACACTTTACGAGTATCTGTAACTATTTCCCTATAGATAGCCTACTACGAAATTGCCCAACTTCTTACCAGCTTGTGAGGTACCCACAGTTGAGAGGATTAAAGTGTTTTTAAGTCTTTATAGTCTGTTTAACTGGGCAAAGCATCACCACCAGGATAGCTACCTAAGAGGCTGTTAATAGAATCTGCATACGAGATCAGTAAACCTCCTTGTTATATTTTTAACTTGTCTTGCCATCATTACAGTACTTCCTCAGAAAAAGGTAGTGACAGAACTGGTTGACATGAGACCCTTATCACTCAGTCCTGATTTAGGCAAATTATTAGAGGGTCGTGTTGCAGATATGATTTTGGAATATACCAGAATAAATTTACGTAAACATCAGTATAAACTATTCATTGCTTACCGCAGTTACTTTACTTGGTGCAGTCCTATGTATAGGTCTTGATTCACCAAAGAAGATTGCCCAGATTGTGCTAATTGATTAAAAAAAAAAAAAAAAAAGCGTTTGACTATGCTGACCACACTGTAACAAGAAGGGAGCTCTTTTGCCTGGGTTGCAGGCCATCACTCTTGGCATTTGTTTCAAGTTTCCTGACTGGCAGGCAACACAGAGTACGAGTATGCTATCAAGACACCAAATCATCCAGGGATGACATAACCTGTGGAGTCCCCCAGGGAACACGACTGAGTCCTATAGTCGTTCTTGCCATTGTTAACAGTATCTTCCTCAGTTCAAGTATTCATGTAAAATATGTTGATGACATCATACCTGCAGAGGTTGTGGATGTAAATGATAGAATTACTTTTACTATGCAGGACGCATTAGATAAACTTACCAATGAATGTACTGCTGTTAGAATGTCCCTTAACCCAATTAAGTGTGTAGTTTTAATTGTATGTCCACCAAAGAGACCAATAACATTTCCCCAGTTAACTTTGACTAACTGTAATCTACCTATTTTCCATAAATGTAAGCCCCTTGGAGTACGTATCAACTCAGATATAAAGTGGAATGAGCAAATAAATATCAATGTAACTAAATCTAAAAGGGCATTTATGTTTTATATACGGCATGTCAATCTTGTTCTACACAACAGGTTCTTTTTTCATTGTATTTATGGTTCATCTGCTCTGGTTAACAATATGCTACACCAGTATGGCATCCAGGTTTAACTACAGCCCAAAACCTATAACTTGAAAGAATAAAAAAAAAACATGTTTTAGAATCATTCTAGGAAATCAGTACGTAGATTATGAAGATGCTTTAGCCAGTTTTAGCTCTCAGACATTGTATGATAGATGTGAGCAGCTAACACTTAGATCTTGTAAGTCTCCTTACTTCGGAGGAGCACAGACATCTACTTCCTCGAAGTATGCACAGTGTATATGGTAGGAATACAAGGAGAGGTAAACACCTATTGCAAGCAATAAGATGTAGAACGTTACGCTAGCAGAACTCAAGTATCCCAGATGTAGGCTAACGCAGCTGAACTCTGCATAATCTGCCATAATCTTATGTACACTTATAACAGATGTTTTAATGTGATTTTTAATAATTTATCTTTTCTTGTTGTAACACTATAATCCTTAGCTCAAGCTGTAAACCAGGACATTTTGTTATACTGCTTTGGGTGCCTGCCCTTTCCTCTCTTCCATCCTTCCTCTTCTGCATTTCCTTTCTTCATTCTTTGCTCTTTGTTCTGCCTAAGGGTAACTTTACACTCCCTCTTCTGTCTTTCTCTCCTTCATTTTTTCCTCTTCCTTCTGCCTATGGGTGACCCTACACTGAGTGACGTGCCAAATGGTTTCCTGTACACCAGGAAACCATTTACTACGCTGGGTGGTAACAATATAACCAAATTATGAAGCCTGGTGGTTTAGTGGGTAATTAAGGTGCTCCAATCGGATTGAGCCTGTGTAGGTTTATATCCAAGGGATGGGTGGGGTTTATTACTCACGTAACGCCACTTAGGGATGAGTGAGGCTGGTCACTCTCATCTTAAATGTCTGGACCAACTTGCCTAGCCCTGGGTTCCTACGCTCCTCCTGGGGCAACATAGGATTGGATGATGGATTGATAGATAACTTTCTTCGTCAATAAACCTTGTATTATTATTATTATTATTATTGTTATCTACCCAATACTACATGTTATCTGTCTGCTGTATTTATGTGTCTGTCTCTATCTACCTGTCATAAGCCATCAATGAACGTACTATAAACCTTTTTATCTAAGTATATATCTGTCTATCTAATCATCAGTCAATCAGTACGTTTGTATCCGTCTAACTGTCTGTATTCGTCTGTTTATCTGTCTGTCTCTGTAACCATCCATCCATCCATCTCTGCATCATCTTATCAACAGGTCTGTACATCTGTTCATCTGTTTACCTATCAACAGTACGATCTCGTACAAAAAAAACTAATACAGTCAGGGTGGAAGGTGCACGTCCCTTTCCACCCTTACTGAACGGCGGGTTGTGTCTGTCTTTCCTACAACACACAGATTTCAGCTCGGATAATTGGCCTGTTGTCATTTCCTTGCTGTCAAAGGACTGGGAAACGGATATTAGTTTCTGTGATTAATTTTCAAAGTGCTTAACCACCCTTCTTTTCCGTTACTGAGGACAATAACTCAGATAAAAAATAAAAACTCATGACTTTCCTAACATTACTGGGGTTTCGGATGAGAAGCTGTGTCTTGGTGGTCGGAGGTTCGTTATATTTCAGCTGGACTCACCCAAGCGGTATAATGCCACACAATGGCAGCTTGATTGCTATACCATGAACTAGTGGGACAGTGTGGTGTTGCAGATGCCTCTTTCGCCTCCCATACAATTACACTATAGAGTCTACCTTATGTAACCACGGCTTCTTCCCGACAGTCATGTTGTTTTGGATGATGTGATGTGAGAGAAGCTGACACATGAACTACCAGTAGTATTGTTCCCACAATGGGGGGGTTTTCCTGGACCAAGGTTTGAAACTTGATTTTAGTCAATTCATGGGTGCTGATTTAAATGAGCTGGGACGACCCTCGTGAAAATATGGGCTCACTCGGTCAGACAGGAAAAATCAAAATGGCCGACACCGCCTTCGGTATATCAAAACATAACATATCGTTGCTTCTACATGTCAGATTTTATTGATTTTGGGATCTAAATGTATGTTTTTAGTCAGTGATACTGTATTTTATGTTCCCAGCTTGCTATATCCAAGGGCTGAGTCAGAAAATATATATTCTCTCTTTTTTTTCTTTTTTAGGCCAAATCCAAGATTTCCGCTCATTACGATCAGGAAAATATAAAAAAATCAATTAATTTTCTTCTCATATGTTTATTAGCAGTGAATGTTTTCCTGCTACTATTTTGTGTGTGTGTGTGTGAGAGCATCCACAACAAACTGAGACTACAAAAGAATAACACAGTCATTGCATACACATTCTAAACATCTGCGCAATGTATCAATCGATCAACTTTTATGCTGTTTAGGTAGGTATTAACATTCTGTATAAATTTGCTCTTATATTTTCCAATATTATATATCCCTCCTGTCATTTTATAGTCTTTCACTCACTATCTTCCTCAGAGCTGCTGGCTCCAGTGTCACTAACTTCATCATTACTTTCATCTTCATCATCATGCAACAGTGTCCGCTTATGTTCAACCAAATCATGTAAACTTCTTGGCAGGGCATCCTTGGTATACCTCACTGGCACACATCTTCCATCTTTCAGTGTCCATCCACGGTTAGTAGGATCAGGAGCTACTTCCGGCTTGTCATAATTTAATAGAATGTAAACCTGGTAGTTTACTCGCGTCACATGCAGATTGTGAGAATCTAGATCTGGAGGGATCCTGGACGTGGACTTTCTTTTCATCTGACCCCACTTTAGTGCTCTAGCTTCACCTAAAGTTTTACTGATTTTGTCATTACAGATATGTCTAATAGTGAACGTGGCCATTTGCTGAAGCACCTTCTGTGTCACTGGGAGTGTTTTGCCGACACCCTTCAAAATATTTCGGGCCTCCAGAGTTTCTGTTCCTTTTTCATACACCGTTTTCTTTCCATGTCCACAGAAACCAGATGTCATATCAGATCCACTATGGATGTGTAATGGGATTAAGATTTCAGCTACATGTTTAAAGCAGAGATCTCTGCAGCTGATGATTTTGTATTTCCGTTTAATAGCAAGGGCGCCCTCCATTTGATGTGCAGCATATGCAGAAAGAATCACTACATCGTATCCTCGGCATCAATCACGACTGTTTCCATTTTTCCTGTTTTTCGGACTGGTGAATAGGTGAAGAACAGGACTGTGTCTGTCTCAATGTGGCTGCATTCGAATTCTTCCATCCTTTCACCAGAGATGTTCCAACAGTTTTGCCTCATGGAGTACACAAAGTCAATTTCACTGTGTTTCTTTGCATTCTTGGTGAACGCATCCTTCAGCAACTTTTGTAGCCTTTGTTTGTTTCCCTGATTGCTGAAGAAGGCTTGAAAATCCTTTGTGGTAGGAAACCTATCTAATGATTTCATGTACACATTTAAGTGTCTAGTTGTACGTCTTTCATGCTCATTGTCCTTTATGGACGCCTCTACATCATAGGGATCGTTTACAAACACAATCTGGCTTGCATTTGGGTGCCTCCTATGAATAATGGAGAACAGTTTTCAGCATAATCACCGTACGTGAAGGCAGATCCATCACCTTTCTCTCGATCTTCAGCAGTAGGGGTCGCTAATCTCCACAGGAAACCCATATCGACTAGGGAAATGTACTGATCAGGAGCAGGACCGATGGGCTGCATGTTTAGTTTCTCAACTAACTTGGATTTTTGCACTTTCTTCATGGTACCATTGATGTTAAAT
>JAGKTI010038217.1:0-10203 GCA_018397915.1 Birgus latro | reverse complement strand
GCAGACACACAGCTGTAACAAGTGTGGATACAAGTACACCTGCTGGGCGTGAGTTTAGGGTGACACAAGGACAGAAGAGAAAGAACAGGGAGCCTGATGTTAGCTCCACATATAGCTGCGGACAATAGATATGGGGAGGTGGAGTAAAGGAAGGAAAGTTGAGAGAAAGTAATTGAAAGCTGAAAGTAGGAGAGAGAAAGAGAGTAAGAGGATTGGTGTCAGGGTAGAGGTCAGGCAGACTATGGGAACCCAGGTTGACACAGCAAAATCTACCGTGGGAAACATGCTGACCTTTGCATCCCATGCTAACCTCTGCATTTACTACCGTGGGAAACATGCTGACCTCTGCATTTGCTCGAGCCTCATCGATGGATGACGCGCGGATGACGTGTGGATGAAGGTGGTGGATGAGTGGGTGAAGCCATCACCCACCTCGCAACCATGTGACCTGCTGGTGAACATTGCCAGCCCTTGAGGCCAGGAAAGGGGTAGTGTGGGGCAGTGCAGTATCAGAGGTCGAGCTAGCGTCATGGCAAGGAGATGTGAGCCCGGGGCAACAGAGACGTCACGAAGGGTGTAACCGTGAAGCCGAAAGGAAGTCTGCTGCGAGCGTGAGGAAGTAGTAGTTCCAACGACGGACAATGAGAGTACTTCTGTTAACAGTGAGTAGAAGTACAAGCTAGTGTAATCATGGGTACAACTTGTGAACAGTGGTAATATCTGCCCATCGTCGAGATTAGTAGAGAGGCTCCTAGTTACTTAGAAAGAAACGGAAAGAGAGAAGATTTTAATATTTAAATATGTTTATTGTATTAAGTGATAAGATACTAATGTGACAGTGTAACATAATCTAAATAATTCAATAAAAGAGAGTGTTTTAGTTATAACAGTACTAGTGTGTATTTAAAGGATTAAATATATAAGGTTGACATTAAAGCCTGGAATAAAAGAGTGCTTAAATTAATACAGTGTTAGTAATTAAGTGAATTACGTGTAGATGATTAAGTGCGGGGGTAATAAACGGTATCCAGCCCCAAACATTTAAGTGAAGTGAAATGAGGTGGAAAAATACCTCATGATTTTCATATGTGTAAATATATTGTAGATATTATTTTGATAATTAAAACCTAGAAAAACCATATCATTTTCATTTCTTCCAGTTCCCAGTTCTGAGTATATATGAATAGTGAACATCGAAGTTGCGCATGCCAGTGTCTATTTTTTCACGCTACCAACGTAATAAATAAGGGAGGATAATATTCCCGGGGTAAATATCATTGTTGTATTCGGGGGGGGGGGGGCCACGACAAATGGTGACAGTGCTGGGGATAGTTATTTTAATTATTACCAATAACAGAGTTGGGAATAATTAAAGGAAATAACTTAAAGGAACTGCAAGGAAGAAACAGTGAATAGTGAATATTTTTTCTTTTATTTTTTTCTGCAAATGAGTCACTCCGATTGGAAAGGCGACCCAAACCCAGTAGAGGAATTAGTTGATTCAGACGATTTTGACTCTGTTTCTGACGATTCTGACATAGAAGACTCTGACACAATGAGTACCCCACCTAATGTTTCTGACGATTCTGACATAGAAGACTCTGACACAATGAGTACACCACCTAATCCTACCGCTTCGGGTAGTGTTGGAACCACTACATGGAGTATAGGGGGAGATATTGCACAGTTATTGAAGCAGTTGTCACAGGCCATCTCAGATAATAGTAAGAATCCCATGCAACAATTGGGGGCTATGAAATAGTTTTGTAGTTCAAAATTTCGCTCCTCAACGGAATATCCAGGAAAACGATTAGAGCCAGACATTATGATCTGGTTACAGAGATGAGGACCGATGATAATAAGAAGTGGATTACGAAAGGGAGAATGGAAATGGCTAGGACATTTTCACTCGGTCCTGCGCAAGAGATTATAGAGATTTTAATCCGGGAATCTCATGGAGACTGGGATGTGTTCAAAGCTAGTGTGCGGGAACAATACTATACTGAAAAGAGTCTAGAGATATTACACCGGGAGTTACTTACGGCAAAAAGGAACCCCGGGGAAACCCCACTTCACTGCTTCTACAGGTTACAGAGTCTGGGGGATAGGATTGTCAGAGTACGTGCAAGCTTTCAAGATTCAGTAAATCTTATCATTATCAATAATTTTTTGGACATGTTTCCTAAACAATATGTTGCACAAATTCCTCAGAGCCGATACAATAACCCAGTAGAGATAGCGAAGGAGGGAGTCAAGTGGGCAGAAAAGACAAATTCGCCTGTCAGAAGACAATGTACTGAAAGAAAAGAAACATGGAACGATTGCTAGTGTGAACCCAGCAAGCAATGCGAGTGCGTCGCCGAGGCCAAAGGTTCAGCCGAACACTGGGGCGAGGAATCGTATGAACGCGAGTGGGCCAGTTCAGTGTGCCTCAGAAACTCATCAGGGCTCACGAGGCGCAAGTTCCCGTGCTAATTTACCTGACAATAATGATTGCTGTAGGTGTGGGAAGCCAGGGCACTTTGCTAAACGATGTCGTGCGGAAAGACCACTCCAACGGGGGAAATATGATAATTTGTCACACGAGCAGAGGAAAAGGATCAGATGTTTTCGTTGCTCCATGACGGGACATGGAGCTGAGGACTGCGGAGTCCGTGTAGATAATCCCGGACAGACAGTAGCTAGATGTAGGGAGTGTCAGAGTACCACACAGTACAGCTCAATGTAATTGGAAGAAGACTAAGTCACCCGATGAAGAAAAAAAAAAGCCAGAAGAATCGGGCTGGGGAACTTAATAACTGTCACTACAAGTGATGAAGTAGTGAAGTTGGTGGTGGTAAAAGGCATGTGCGGGAATTTACATTGTGAGATACTTCTGGATACAGAAGCTTGTAAATCTTTGATTAGCCAATGGACCTATGAATTTGCGTCAGGGCCCGATACTAATCTCCGACCTTATTGAGGCGGTGGTTTGGTGTCCGCCAGCAGTGATGCAATGGACATATTGGGATTGGTGAATTTCCAGGCACAATTAGGTGATAAAAAACATAATCAGGATTCTTTTTTTTGTGTCCGACTCTGGGCATAGGCTTTACAGCCTGCAATCAAGGCCCAGCCGTCCTCCTAACCTCTACATGTCACCACTTCAGCGCTAACACCCACCGTCCATATTGAATACATGCTAGGGCTGTCTCATACAGGACTGGTGCATTGGTATTAGCGGGGTTATTTTTACGACATGTCGGCGGGTCTTCTGGTAGATCAGTAAAGCCTGATTTAATGAAATTCAAATCCTTAAACTGTTCCCTGCCTCAGCGAGGATTCGAACCTGGGTCCTTCGGGACTGCAAGCCAACTCTCTACCGATCGAGCTACCGCCAATTTGTGGTAGTGAGGGAACTACCCTCAGCCGTTTCCATAATTTTGGGAGTTGATTTCATATTCGCACATAGCCTAAGTATCACTGTCAACCTGCTATGTATAAAGGTCGGGGAAGAGGAACTTGATTTGGTGACCGAGGGAGGGAGTGTTTCTCGCGTAGAGTTCAATCCTGTCTTTTGTAATAACTGAAACAGTTCCTCCATCCGAGGAAGAGGATTTTGTGACAAGTCATTGTGTCACGAATGAGACAGACATTCTGGAACCATACACATACGGGGCAATAACGTTAAAGACAGCGTTAAGTGGGTGAGAGGTAGGAATGTTTATGCAAAACACTGGTAGTTCAATTGCGGCAGTGTTTTGGCCAGGCATTGTAAGTCAAGTGGATAATGGGGCAACTGGGGAAGGAACATGTTTCACCGTCGCATATGCGAATTTAACCCCTGACAGGATATTTATAGATGGGGAATATAGGGTAGGTACTGTATCCCCTTATGAAGAAGTCAGGTGGGGGGAGGAGCAAGTGAGTCAAGGGGAGGGCAGATCACTAGTGTAGTGAGTGAGGATAGACACTGGAAACTGTATATGGAGGTAGATCAGATGACAATTCCTTCTAGCCGGGAAAATGAAGCATTAAAAAGGCTAATAAGGACACACCCAAATGTTTTTGCATTACCCGAGGACCCACTTACTACTTCACCATACTTTTATCATCACATATGTGCGCATGGTCCGGTAGTGAACCGTAGGCCATACCGTATACCAACGAAGTGGCATGATCAAGTACGTAAGCAACTTGAGGATTTACGTAGACAGGGGATTATCAGGCCTTCTCGTTCACCTTATTCTTCACCACTAGTTCCAGTAGTTAAGAATGATGATGGTTTGCGGATCTGCTTAGACTTTAGACATTTAAATAAGCAGATAGTTACAGATCCTTACCCTTTGCCCAATATTGAGCATATTCTTTCACAGTTGGGTGAGAATAAGTACGTTAGTAATCTAGACTTAAGGCAGGGTTATCACCAGATATCTTTGGATGAGGAGTCTAACCCTCGCACGGCTTTTTCCTCATCTGAAGGGCACTGGGAATATTGTAACCTTCCACTTGGATTAAAAGATGCGCCGGCTTCTTTCCAGCGCATAATCAATGAAGTCATGATCGGTCTCACGGGAAAGATAACCCATACTTTTTTGGATGACATTATTATTTACGGAAAGACGTTTGATGCTCATATTCATAACCTAGATGAGGTGTAGGGACGTCTAGAAGGGGCAAAGCTAACTATTAAATTGCCGAAGTGTAGTTTCTTTAAACAGGAAGTATCCTTTTTCGGCCATGTGATCACAACAGAGGGATTACGTCCTCAGCCAGAGAAAATCCGTGCAATCCAAGATATTGCAGTTCCCAGTACTTTGAAAGAACTCCTGAGTTTCTTGGGGTTGGTAAATTATTATCGTCGGTTTGTGGAAAATTTTCCCCAGATAGCAGCACCACTCATGAAACTTACTCGTGGGAAGAAGGACGTAAAGAACACGAGACAGAGCGTGGAGTGGAATGCGGAGGCAAGCAGCGCATTCTGTGAACTTAAGCAGAAGTTAACAGAAGATGTATTGCTAGCTTTTCCTTGTTTTGATAGACTTTTTGTGTTAACTACGGACGTCAGCGGTACGGCGATTGGCGGAGTTTTGCAACAGAAGGACGATCAAGGGTTCCTTCGGCCATTAACTTTTTCAGCCATGCTCTAAATAAAGCAGAGTTGAACTATGCTATGACTGAACAGGAAGCGTTGAGTATTGTTTACGGGTTGAAGGTGAACAGACCACTTATTTTGGGTTATGAGATATTGATTCAGACCGATCATCGACCTCTTACTTGGTTGTTTAATGTAAATGCGGCTTCAGGGAGGATTGCAAGATGGCAAATTCAGGTAGCCGAATATGACATCAAGGTTGAATATTTACCAGGGCAGCAGAATATTGTTGAAGATGCCTTATCCCGTTTGAGAACGACTCAGTCTAATGATGAAGATGGAGTTGCACTACTTGTAAGTCCATGCGCTGTGGAAGTAGACAAAATAGATTGGGATGTCACTGAGATAAGGCGACAACAAGATTCACAACCAGTTTGGGGTAATTAAAGAGTTATTTGCGGAATGAGACCACAGAGGTACCAAAATTGCCAGCAAAATTGGACTGCTTTCATTTGTTGCCAGACGGTTTGCTCTATAAGAAGGAGAGTCGGTCATTTGGCATAGGGGAAGTATTCCAAATTGTAGTCCCAGAAGATAGCGTTCACTCTGCACTTAGACTTGCTCATTGCTTACCGTTATCTGGTCATGGTGGAATCAAGATTACTTTAACTCGCGTTAGATGGTTTGCATACTGGCCCCAGATGGAGAGGGAGGTCGCGGATTTTTGCAAACAGTGTACCCAATGTATACATTCGATGCGTTCGGGGGACACCCCAAGCCCGCTTCTCCATTTCCCCGATGTCACTGCACCATGGGTCAGGTGTCATATGGATTTGATTGATCCACTAAATAGATCAGAGGAAGGGCATTATTATGTCTTGACTTTCATTGATGCAATGACTCAATTTCTTATCGCGGAACCATTAAAGTCTAAGTCTGCCGAAGAGGTGGCTAGGGTGTTTGTGGAGCAAGTTATTTGTGTTTACGGAACTCCACAACAATTAGTCACTGATCGGGGTACTGAATTTGTAAACAAAGTGTTTCAGGAATTGGCGTGCTTGTTGCACATGAAACATGTGAACATTACTCCTTATCACCCATCCTCTAATGGACTGGTGGAAAGGGCAAATGGTACTGTCATTCAGATAATACGTACGATAGTGGAACAGAACGCTAATCACTGGCATAGAATGGTACCAGTTGCTATGATGGCCTATAACTCTGGATATAATCGGACAATCCGTGATTCTCCTTACTTCTTGTTGTTTCTCAGAGATCCACAGATGCCTTATCATGTAGTGCAAGACCCATCTTTGAAGTACAACCTTGAGGATATACCTAATTTATTTGCCGCCATAGCAACAAAGGTTTTCGAAAGATGCCAGGACTTTCTCGATCGTGCGAGCACAGAAAATGAGAACAGAAGGGCAAAGAGATGCATAATAAAACCACTTTTGATAGGGGACCGTCTCTCTGTGAAAACTGTCCCTACCAGGGGGGTGGCAAGGAAATTGCAACCTTTGTTTTCAGGACCCTATCGTGTTATTGATCTAAATGATGTTGTCATCAAAGTTCGTCCCATACAAGGGGGGAAAGTAACCACTTTACACACTGACAGGGTGAAAGTTGTCCCGGAGGAGTGTATTACTAGGAAGCAGAATCGTAATGCGAGAATGGCTTATCCTATTCATGAAGGTGGGGAGACTAGGGATAAAGGGGAAAATGAAGGTGAGGAAATAACTGAGGAAGAATGTATCCCAGGGCCTGTAACTGACTTTAGTTTGCCTTCTTCACAAATAAGTCAGGCTATAGGCAGTAATGCAACTGGAAACTGTGACCAGGCGAGTGCACTGGGTACGAGTCAAGGACAAGCGACAGCTGATCGTCAAGGCCAAACACTGCCTCCCGCACCTCCCTCACCACACCACTCCACACCACACACTCCACCACATTGCAGATACAGTTTGAGGTCACATTCTAGTGTCCCAGACTACCCGTTATGTATGGACAGATCTATAGAGTATCAGACTGCACAAGCAAAAGCACCAAATGTGACTGAAACACAGACTGAAGTGACTGAGGAAGACACAGGAGACATGTAGTTTTTACTAAATGAATAAAGTGAACTTGTGGTTATAGTTTTACGAATCTCTTGCAGATGATTGCTTGGGTTTGGGTGAGTCCATCCCAATTGGAATCGATAGGACCACGAGAGGTGACACCTGCCAACTTGGGATTGGTGTTTTCACCTGCCGGTCGTTTGATGATCACAGGAAATAATTATGTAGTTCCATTTGTACTAAATAAGGAGGAGTTGTTCCATCCTCTACTTGTTGCTCGCGACTTGAGTGATGCCATTTTGTGGAATGTAGGCCACATGGATAATGGCAGTGCTCTAGTTGCCTCATTTCAGAACACTGTGCATGCATTTCAAAATGAATTTGATGCTCGTTCTCAGGATCTGGGCAATTATATAGACTATCTCATGTCGGATCATCCATGGAGTCGTCGCTCCAGGAGAGGTGTGATCGACATATTGGGGCAATTTGCCAATGTCTTGTTTGGAACAGCTACTCAACAACAGGTTGATGATATTCATGCTAGATTAGGGAGCCTTGAGACGATGTCAGAGAAGGAGAGATCAGTATTAAATGTTCATTCTAAGGTATTGAATAGCACAATAAGGAATGTGTCACACATGCAGGCAGCACTGTTGAAGATGCAGAAGGCTGCAAACATTTCTTACAGCATCATAAGATTGTATTCACTGAAGACTTTAGAGTTGGAAAGTGAGGTAAAGATGTATGAGGCATTGTTTAACCTTCAACTCGCCTTGTCTGGCTAGCTGATCATTTTAGGATTAAATTGGGTATACAAAAGATGCTTCAGGCTAGGCTGAGTTTAGATATTGTCCCTAACGAAATCTTGCTGGAATTATTAGGGAATATATCACTCAAGGAGCCGGGTCTACTTTTCCCAGTGAGGCCGGAATATCTAGCACTGTACCGTGATATCATCAAGGTTGTACCTCGAGGTTACATGTCAGCTGTGTGCTTTTATTTACTAATCCTGGTGTTAGGTGACCCTTCTGATGTATTTGACATCTTTAGGATCACCTCACTTCCTTACAGTGTGCCTGTTACGGAGATCTACGTGAAAGTAATTCACCAGTTTAATTTCCTTGCTTTCACGGAAGACCGCCTCCATTATGTGCTGTTTCAAGATTTCACCAGTTGCAGGGACCACCAGGACTTGGTGCTCTGTGAACCTTTAGGATCAGTTTACCATGTTTCGACTCCTTCTTGTGAGAGTGATTCTTTTCTTAACAGAAACAATGCTACAAAGCTCTGCAGAAAAGAAATTTTTACTTCGTTCCATCCAGTTTTTGTGAAACTGAAAAACCACTGGTGTTTCTCCACTGCACAACCTTTGCAATTCACGTTGAAATTCGCAGTAAATCCGATTAGGAAGACAGTGCAAATTGTTAAGGGAGTAGGTAAATTGTTCTTGGGAGATGGCTGTAGTGCTCACAGTGAAGCCTTGACTCTTCCTGCATATGCAGCTCTCACAGTAGATACTAAGCTCACTGTCTACCCCCACTCTTAAACCTCAGTACCTCACTCACATATGCTGAACTTACAGCTATCAAGGACTTACCCACTCTAGGACCTAACCTTAACATTACTCCTCTATTTCTGGATGATCTACTTAAATATCAAAGTCAGTTGCAGTTGATTGAACCTCTCAAACCCTTCGGTTCCTCCAATTTCTTCTGGTACTATGTCCATGCTGGAGTAGCACTCTTTCTGGTTTTCCTGTCCGCATATATCCTTTACAAGTGTTACACCAATGGCTGTGGGTGTGCATGCTGCAGAATTGGGTCCATACTCAGACGTTGACGTGCACAGAACCCCACCATGCTTTACTCACGACGAGGACGTGTGATTTCATCTTTGGGGGAGAAATGTCGGGAAGCCGACATGGCTCTCCTCAGGCAGATGTAAGCAGACACACAGCTGTAACAGGTGTGGATACAAGTACACCTGCTGGGTGTGAGTTTAGGGTGACACAAGGACTGAAGAGAAAGAACAGGGAGCCTGATGTTAGCTCCACATATAGCTGGGGACAATAGATATGGGAGGTGGAGTAAAGGAAGGAAAGTTGAGAGAAAGTAAGTGAAAGCTGAAGAGAAAGTAGGAGAGAGAAAGAGAGTAAGAGGAGTGGTGTCAGGGTAGAGGTCAGGCAGAGTATGGGAACCCAGGTTGACACAGCAAAATCTACCGTGGGAAACATGCTGACCTTTGCATCCCATGCTGACCTCTGCATTTACTACCGTGGGAAACATGCTGACCTCTGCATTTGCTCGAGCCTCTTCGATGGATGACGCGCGGATGACGTGTGGATGAAGGTGGTGGAAGAGTGGGTGAAGCCATCACCCACCTCGCAACCATGTGACCTGCTGGTGAACATTGCCAGCCCTCGAGGCCAGGACAGGGGTAGTGTGGGGCAGTGCAGTATCAGAGGTCGAGCTAACGTCGTGGCGAGGAGATGTGAGCCCGGGGCAGCAGAGACGTCACGAAGGGTGTAACCGTGAAGCCGAAAGGAAGTCTGCTGCGAGCGTGAGGAAGTAGTAGTTCGAACGACGGACAATGAGAGTACTTCTGTTAACAGCAAGTAGAAGTACAAGCTAGTGTAATCGTGGGTACAACTTGTGAACAGTGGTAATATCTGCCCGTCGTCGGGATTAGTACAGAGGCTCCTAGTTACTTAGAAAGAAACGGAAAGAGAGAAGATTTTAATATTTAAATATGTTTATTGTATTAAGTGGTAAGATACTAATGTGGCAGTGTAACATAATTTAAATAATTGAATAAATGAGAGTGCTTTAGTTATAACAGTACTAGTGTGAATTTAAAGGATTAAATATATAAGGTTGACTTTAAAGCCCGGAATAAAAGAGTGCTTAAATTAATACAGTGTTAGTAATTAAGTGAATTACGTGTAGATGATTAAGTGCGGGGGTAATAAACAATATCCAGCCCCAAACATTTAAGTGAAGTGAAATGAGGTGGAAAAATACCTCATGATTTTCATGTGTGTAAATATATTGTAGATATTATTTTGATATT
>JAGKTI010038215.1:0-10760 GCA_018397915.1 Birgus latro | reverse complement strand
GTGTTTGTGTTTGTGTGTGTGTGTGTGTGTGTGTGTGTGTGTGTGTGTGTGTGTGTGTGTGTGTGTAGCATGTGTGCATGCATGTGTGTGTGTGGGGAGGGGGTCATAGCAAAAGAGCACCCTCCTTATCCCCACTGAACTCATGTTATATCAACCTCATTATACGATAAATTGTTAAACAACAGGTTTTCACTTAACGTAACACTATCATATAGTGAGTCACGATGGTATTATGTATGTATGGTCAAAGTTTAACAAGTGTACAAAAAATTATAAACTTAGCAGCCTATAATTTTTACACTTACCTATAAAACTGAGATGCACCTTTGTACCTTCCACCTTAACTACTCGAGCTTGGAGGTAGTCGGAATATACAGGACAGTAAGCATCCTCCACAACAAGCCGTTTCACTGCAATGTACTGTCCCAATAAGGGTGGGTCTTTCATTACAGGACAGTTCTTCAGCCACTCCTCTTTTAATACATTCTCCTTGGTAGGACTAGGCTGTGAAGATGGAGGGGAAAAGGGGGTTATTTATGGAATCTACTAGGTTTTACACACATTGACAGTATTGTATAGTATGCTACTGTATGTTATTTTCCCAAGAAAATGTTTTTATGAAAATATGATGATATCCCATTAAAAAAAAAAAAGGGCAATATGAAACCGATTATACAAAGTAATAAAGCCACACACCAGATATTGCAGTACTGTACATCATCCAATTTTACCTCATTCATTAAATGGTGATGCTACAGATTAAAAGTCTGAGACAATGCAAAGAAAGCATGAAAATAAAAAGGGTACAAAATAATTTAGCCTATTCATTCTATACAGATATAATGCATACAATAAAAGTGCCAGAAAGTATAACTGCTTTCTCAAAAAACAATAATTTCAGTATACTGTATGTAGGAGAGCTATCAAAATGATAAAGTTTACAACTGCCAACTACGCCTTACAAACTCAATTCCCCTCAATATGCCAAATCCTTTCATGCATGATTAAAAACATGTCTCCCCCCCACCACCACCACAAAAAAAAAAAAAAAAAAAAAAAAAAAGGGGGGGGGGGGTAAAAAAAAAAAAAAAAAAAAAAAAAAAAAAGAGGGGGGGGTGCATATAGGCTCAAGGTTAGGCTACACATTTAAAGGGAAATCAACCACTCTGAATAGCTTCAGTGTGCATGACTGAAAACATACATTCCCTCTTGAAGATATGAACCCATGCAAATAAGATGAGCCTCTAACTCCGGCTAGTGTACTATATTCCACCATCAAACCACCCTAGAACTTAATGTCACTCTAAATGTATTGTACTGTACAGAGATTATCATAAACATCAAATCATACGAAGCCATGTTCCTTCAAAAGGAATTCCCACATTAAGGTTGGGTGTGGTATAGCTGATGCTTTCTGATGGACAAGGAGCCAAACCAAGGGCCAAAACCAAGATTATTACCTCTGAACAATTGCTGGAAACTCCTGGGAGAAAAGAAATATGAGATGTGTAAAGGGTTATATGTGTCGTGGTGGATCAGAGCACCCATCATCCACTCAGTCAAAGTAGAGCTACCTATGGATGGTTCTACACTGAGTGACAAGCCAAACAGTTTCCTCTAAATGAAGAAAATATTTACTCTGTTGGGTGGTAATTATACAACCAAACCTACATGTTTCCTATGTGCCAGACTGACAAAGTAGGTTGGTGGAAGGTTAGTTTCCCACCCTGTAAAATGGCACAGCCACTGGTCATAGCTGGTTGGCTATGAGTCCCATATCCCATGCCTGGACCTGGGACTCTGCATGTGGGTGGGGCCTGTGTTATGTCTCTCCCCATTATTTATTTATCGATGATAAGAAAGAATGAAATTCAAAACAAGCCTGAGGAAATTAAATCACCCAAGGGGATCAGAGTGGCATCAAGGAATGTGGGAAGTTTGAGGGGTAGAGCGAGGGAAGTAGCTGAGGCACTGAGTAGGAGGTGGGCGGATGTGGGATGTGTGCAGGAAGTCAGGTATGGAGGAGGATCAGCCAGAATGACTGCCAGGAGGGATGGATGTTACAAGTTGTTTTGGCAGGGTAGGGCAGTTGGTTATGGTGGTGTGGGTGTGTTGGTTAAGGAGATATGGGTGGAATATGTCATAAATGTAATGAGAGTCAGTGAAAGGATGATAGTAGCGAAAATTTTGTTCGGTGGGATTATGTTTGCATTTATATCAGTGTATGCTCCATAGGTAGGCTTGGATGAGGCAGAGAAGGATAGATTCTGGGATGACCTAATACATATAGTAGGTAGTATGGGGGATGATGAGATTGTAGTTTTGGGAGGAGACTTAAATGGTCATGTAGATCAAGCAGCTCAAGGATATGAAGGAGCACATGGGGGATGTGCATATGGTACTGTCGACTCCAGAGTCATGTTACCCTTTGCTACCACTCTCTCACTCATGTGACAATGGTGCACTACTTGTGTGGGTAGCAGGCAGACTGTAGAGATTTTTCTTATTGTCTGATACAGTAAATCAACATAATAACATGCAGTTGAATGATCCACAGAGGATACAATAAAATATAGAATCTCTATGAGAGTATGACGTGGTACAATATATAATGTTGTCTTTTAAGAAGAAAGTGGTGACGAGGTGGAAGAGGTAGGGTGATGGAGGAGATGAGGTAAGGGAAGGGTGAAAGGGGAGGGGGGGAACAGGAAGGTGAACGGAGGAGATGGTGAAGCATCGAAGCACCGTGAATTGGAGTTGAAGGGAGGAGGGGAAAGGAAATGAAGCTGTCACATGTTTCAATGAGTTGTTATGGGTAAGACTGATGTTATTCCATTTCCCTTCAGTCATTGTCTTACATGCCTCTAGAGGTAGAAAAGTAGGAGCTTATGGGGAAAGCCAGGCCCTAAAATCTCAAAAGGCTTTAGTACAGTAGCCATAAACTTTCAGGTGTTCATATCCTTGCTGTTCAGAAGTTGTTCTGCCACTTCATTCTCACTTCGGCATGGCATTGCCACTCTCCTGACTTTCCTCCCTCCCCCCTCTCCCTTCCCTTACTGTATGTAGCACCACATACTCTAATAGGGATCCCAAATTATATTATATCTTTGGTGAATCATTCAACAGCATGTTAATATACTTGTATGCTGATTTACTGTATCACAGTACTTAAGACAAATACATCTCTGCTGTCTGCCTCCTACCCACAAGAGTTGTGTGCCATTGTCACATGAACGAGAGTGGGATGGCAGGGGGTAACACGACTCCTGGAGCCGACTGTACAAGAAATGAGGAAGGGGAAAGAAGTTTGGGGAGGCAATGAACATGATTATGTGCCAGGGGCATAGCCAGAAAGTCCACAAGGGGGGGGGGGAGAGATGTCTATACATTCTTGAAAAGGTGGTGGGAGGTGAGCGAAGTGAGCCTCTGCAGTTGGAGGGGTAGAAAATTTTTGAAAATTAAGTACTTTTAGGGGCTTTCTGAGGGTTATCAAGGTATGTATTGGGATATTTAGATGATAACTCATTATAGTGAAAATGGCAAAAAACAAAGCAAGAATATGATTTTGGCTGAAACAGAAGCCTTTTTAATGATTCTTATGGAGTAAAAGTACCATAATGCATCTGGGAGTCTCATTCTCTCTCTCTCTTTATATATATATATACACATATAGTAATTTATTTATTTATCTTTAAATATTTACTGCTATTTTTTAACCCCACACAATTTCAAGCCCATCGGGGGGGGGGGCCTCCTCTGTCCCTCCCCCTTCACTATGCCCCCGTTATGAGCAACACACATTTAAGAAAAAGAAAGAACAGATTAATTGCATACGAGTCTGGGGGAAATAGCAGCCAGATAGACCACAGTATTTCCTGGTCAAGAGGGCTGATAGGAGGTTAGCAAGGGATGTTAAAGTTATAGGGAGCGAGGAGTGTGTGCAGCAACAATATGTGACATGGGTGCTTAAGGAGCAGGTGATGAAAAAGAGGACCTATGCACCTAAAGTGGAAAATATAGAAGCTGAAAAACCAAGCAGTAAGGAATGCCTTAAATAGTGAGATAAGTAGAGTGGTGTCTCAACAGCGACATGTTGATAGAAGTGTTGATGAACAGTACAGAGCCTTCTTGAACAACTTCTTGAGTCACTGATTCAGTGTGTGGATGGTCAAGTGGCCCCCCAAGACATAAAGTAACCTGGTGGTGGGATGAGGGTGTAGAAGCTACAGTAAAGAGGAAAGAAGGTTTTTCCTGGAATGGAAAAAGGGTAGTCACAAAGAATATTTGACTGAAATGCATGAGGCTTGAAAAGAGGTTTACATGGTAAGGTCTGAGTCTCAGAGACTTTTACTTGAGAGCCTAAATACAGTACATGGGAAAGGAAGAATATGATATTTAAGGTGGCAAATCAGATGAAGAGGGAGAATAGAGATATCATAGGTGAGCAATGTGTGAAGAATGATGAAGGAAAGGTGCTGGTGTACAGTGGGGATATTGAAGACACCTGGAGGAAGCATTACAACTAGTTGTTGAATAAGGTGTTGGATTGGGACAGGGAAGGTTAGGAGCCTGCAGATCCAGTGTCTGGCCCTTGGCCTTTGATTAACACTGCACCTGTGAGCATGGCAATAGGCAGGATGTAGGTGGGGAAGGCAGCAGGTGTGTCTGGGTTGACTGCTGAAATGTTGAAAGCCTCAGGAGATTGAGGAGTGGGGCTGGTCACTGACTTGATAATTACAATTATATGAGGTGCTACCCAAAAGTTCCAATAATTTGAACAAAGGGAGCCAACCGTTTGCAGTTTTGCCGCTAGGAGTCAGCAGCACCCCTTGTGAGTCAGTGTGGCCCAGGCAGTGTCCGTGAGTGGACATGTTGTTGAGCTATGCTTACTACTGTAACGTGGTGTGTACGTGGTTTGGAGGTTTTGCAATGACAGACCAATAGCGCAGCAATGTCAAGTCGATGTTGATCGTTTTCTTCGAAATCCAAGTGACTGTTCATGAGGAATTCGTCCCACCCAGTCAATCTGTCAGCAGAAAGTTTTATTGTGAAGTTCTGCAGCATCTGAGGGAGAACACTCGCCCCAAACATCCAGAACAGTGGAAGAACAAGGACTGGGTCCTGCATCATGACAATGCCCCCACCCACACACCAATTGTTGTCCAGCAGTTTTTGGCTTCCACTAACACGGTAGTTATTCCCCACCCACCCTATTTGCCTGACCTTGACCCCTGTGACTTTTTCCTGTTTCCCAAGCTGAAATTAAAAATGAAAGGGCGTTGATTTGACTCAATTGGGAAGATCCAGACAGAATCGCAGGAGGTGTTCAAGACCATCACACCTGAAGCCTTTCAGGGATGCATGGACTCGCAGAAAAAACACTGGGACCATTGTATACATGCCCAAGGGGACTACTTGGAAGGCAACAGTGTGAACTAAGAGGTAACTTATATTCCTATAATATTCAAATTACTGGAACTTTTGGGTAGCACCTCATATATAAGTGTGTTGTTCCTGATGATTGGCTGAAAAGTGAAACTGTAAATGTGTACAAGAGGAAGGGTGATATCTTGGAATAAGGAAATTACAGGGGCATAAAGCTTTTGGACCAGACAATGATGGTACTGGAGAGAGTTCTAGAAGGTATGATTAGAGAAAGAGTGAACATTGATGAGATGTAATTTGGTTTTATGCCAGGCAAAGGGACCACTGATGCTATATCCACTGTTCGACAGTTTCAGGAAAAATTTATATAGTAAGAAAAAAAAGGGAATTGTACTTTGTTTTTGTTGATCTGGAGAAAGCTTTTGACAGAGACCCTAGAGAGGTGGTGAAGTGGGCACTGAGAAAGCTTGGATTGAGGAGTGGATGGTTAAGGTGATTATGACCATATTATGTGAGTGCTCGCACCCAAGTAAAGGGGAATGGAAATTTGAGTAATGAGTTTTCCATGACTGTTGGTGTGCATAAGGGGTCAGTCTTGAGGCCCTTATTGTTTATTATGGTACCTGATGCCCTCTCACGACTTCAGAAATGGGCACCCGTGGGAGATGTTGTACGCTGATGATTTGGTGTTGATTGCAGAGAATGAAAGGGAGGCAGAGGAAAGATTTAGGAAGTGGAGAGATGGTATGGGGCACAAGGGCTTCAGAGTAAATGCAGATAAAACAAAAGTGATGTTATCTACTGTAGGGTTGATGGCAGTATTGTCAAAGAAGAGGGAGAGGGGTCATATGTGATTTGCCACAAGGATGTGGGAAATAATTCCATCTTGTGCACAGTTTGTGAAAAGTGGGTGCACAAGAGATGTAGTGGTATTAGAGGTAGACTGCAAGAAAACGCTGATTTCACGTGTGCAATGTGGAGATAGTCAGGCGTGAAAGGACTGATGTCAAACACCAAGAAAAGCATGGGGGGAAAAAAAAAAACCTATACATGACTGTATGTACAGTACCCCTCCTAATTTTGGCACTGTTTTCAGGTCAATCTACCATATTTAGACATCAAAACACACATAGGAATACCCAAAGTAATGCAAAACATCAAGAAAACCATTTAAAAAAAAGTGAAAACCAAAAAACACCCAACTTATACACAACTGTATATACAGTACCCCTCCTAATGTTGGCAATGTTTTCAGGTCAATCTGTCATTTTTAAACATCAAAACACACACTGGATTATCCATATTAATGCTAAACATCATGAAAACAATGCATAAATAACAAAAATCCACAAAAAAACTGATGATGGTTTGAAAATCTGTTGTCTTTGACGAGCGATCACTCCCATGGCTCAAAATTAAAAAAATTCCACGGCCAAATATGCCACCGTCAATTGGTTATATTGGTATAAGTCGTATACCATCACCTTCGCTGGTGTTTATACTATACGATAAGCTAATAAAAATACGTAAAACTGACAAGTAAGAGTACGAACTTCAAGCAAGAATAAAGTGTTCAGGAGTAAAACTTACCTTCATATAACTTCCCACCATCCTAGTTCAAAATTTTGCCAGCAGCTTCTAAGAGTTAAGCAAATGTCTAGATGAAAAATTTCATGAACTTTCTTGTGGTCACCGCGGAATTTCCACATGACCAATAGCAGTCTAATAAATCGCCAAAAAAACTTTGAAAACTCATGAGTCAATGCTATCACCGTGGAAGAGGGTAAGGACTGACGGGGTGTGGGGGGAGCCGGGAGGGTATGGAGGAGGGATCGGGGGAGGGGGGAGAGGTGAGGTAGTGGGCAGGATTCTTCCCCTTCTGTCAACAGGCGGATGGGCGCTTTAGCCGTACATTTACTCCTGGCTTGCGGTCTGTTAGACGCCGAGTAGCCATGTGGAAACACAATGCACCATGACAAGGGGACTTTCGACCTTCCATAGAAAGGCGGACAGCTGCTGTTGCTGAACATGTACTCGTGGCTTGTGGTCTGTATTTGATGGAGGTGGCGGGTGAGAAAGACTTAGCCCCCATGGCCACGTGATATTAGACATTCGGTGGGGAATGTGCACGGACATTTTGACACCGCTTGCGGGTTACGGTTGTATTACAGTACTTGGGTGCTGGAGGTTCGTTGGGAGTGATAGGATGAGCGAGCGATTTTGACCATTCAGAATGCAGACGGACATTTTAGCTCTGGTTGTGGGTTACAGACTACTTCCCGCTCAAGGCTTGAGCTCAGCGGCCATGATACCGACTGTTTGGACATGTCGGGCGGCCAGCCAAAGTTCTCGGGAACTTTTATGTCCGGATAATAGCTAGTAAATTCGGATAATGGTTTAATAAAGCCAAGGCCCAGTGTCCGGATACTAAGCATGTCCAGATAATGATTGTCCGGATAATTGAGGGATCACCAGTAAGACCTCACTGTAATAGACTAATTGGGGCCCAAGCCGTTCCGAAAAAAGTGAAATTCTGATAAAAGCTAACCCAGACTTTTTCCGATATATCAGACATTAGTTTGGATTGCACCAACGGTTTTCAAACTGTCTTCACTACCACTGCAGTACTGTACAGTATTATACCTTCACTACAATAATCTATCTATCTTTTGCCAGACGCCTCAATCCCGTACGGGGTGGCCACAAACAAATCGCCTCCATGTCGCTCTATCCTCCACCATTTCACTGCCCTACTCCCAGCTCATTCCCCCCCTCTCTCATATACCTCTCCATACCATCCTTCCATCTCATCCTTGGCCTCCCCCTCTCTCTCCCCCCTTCTGCCTCACTTACATACACTCTCCTTGTCAGTCTCTCACTCTCCATCCTCTCCACATGGCCAAACCACCATAATGTGTTTCTCCTGACACTTCCTATCACATCCACATCCACACCACAACACTCCCTCACTTCCTCATTTGTTAGTCTGTCTCTCCATGTGACTCCACATGCTCCACTCAAATAACTCATTTCCACTGATCTCACTCTAGCTTCTGTCCCTCTAACAGGGTCCAAGCTTCACTTCCATACGTCAGAGTTGGCATCACAATACTGTCATGTAGCAGCTTTTTCATTTCCATGCTCACTTCCCTGTTTCTTATTGCTGCTTTCAAGGAACCAGTAATCTTTCTTCCCTGCTGCACCCTTTCAAGTGCTTCACCCTCTAAACTTCCATCCTTACTCATCACACTACCCAAGTACTTAAACACACTCACATTCTCCATATCCTCCCCATCCAATCTCACTGAACATTCACTGACTTCACTTCTCTCGAAGACCATCACTTTACTCTTCCCTGCATTCACCTTTCAATTCCATTTCTTCCACACTCTTCCAAACTCATCTACCAAGCCCTGCAGCTCTCCTTTGTCTTCATTTAACAACACAGTATCATATGCAAACAACAATACAGGGAGTTTCCAAACACTGCCCTCTCTCACTAGGCCGCTCCAACATCCACTGCTCTACCTTGTATCTCTTTTATAACCCATAACCCCATCCATATAGTGGCTGAACAACCATGGAGACATGACACATCCATGTTTCAATCCAACCTTCAAATGGAAAAATTCACTCAGTTCACCATCCACACGCACTGCAGCCTTAGCACCCTCATACATACTCTTCACACCCTTCAACAACGTCCCATCTACTCCATATATTCTTAATACTTTCCACAATCCTTGTTTATCCACCCTGTCATATGCTTTCTCCAAATCCATGAAGGCTGTATACAACTTCTTTCCCTTCTCTAGAAACGTTTCCACTAAAGATCTAAGACTGAATATCTGATCTACACAACCTCTTCCCTTTCTAAAACTTCCCTGTTCTTCTCCAACTAATTCCTCTCTTATTTCCTTAACTCTGTCAGTAAGTATCCTACCATATACTATTCCTGTTACACTAAGACGGCAAATGCTCCTACAGTAATCAAATGGTATAATATATATAATAATACTGTACTGTACACTGACAGACATGTCTTTTATTTACCTTATTGTGGTGAACATAGCTGAAGTGGTAAGGTGGTCCAGACTGCTTCTGGCTTTATCGGACTTTTTCCAATATTTAGGAATTTAGTCCGGCAGCTCCTCGATTTTGATAAAACCGAATTCCGGTCCATTGAAGTTCGTTATATCAAGGTCTTACTGTATTTCCATATTTCCTATTGGGATGATGTATTGACAGTATCCTTTGTTATTTCACTGATTAGCATATACAATAGTTTTTTTTTTTTTTTCAAATAGGGGGTTCCATTGTTGTTTGTAATACTCCATGTATCTTTTACTTTTTGGAATATGAAGTTATTTAATTTAACTGCTCAGTGCTATGTTACTAACCTGCATTATATTTTAATGGATGTTTCCTGTGTAATGAATGTAAAGATTTGCTTTATGATTGCATCTACCTTCGCCATCGCTTGGTAGCATGATGATTGCGCCATGATTAACGAACACTCAACGCATTATGCTGTTTTGGTGTAAGTAATACTTAAAGCACATTTTAGTTTGCACGCTGTTAGGTTGGTTATGGAAGTTCTCTCCCACTTACAACAGTTACGTTCTGAAAAACTGCTAGTAAGTCAATTTTTTCGTGTCGAAAATGCATTTGATACACCTATCCAACCAAAGATCATACCCTAACTAAGCCTACCAAGCCTTTTAAACATGTTTAGAACACTTACATTGGCCTACAGTTAGGCAAAATTATTAACTCAAAGCCTATTTTATAATAAAGTTTTGAATATCTCATGTAATTCCACATAATTTATTGAATATTTTACTGAAAGTACAAATTTGTAGGTCAACCGTTCGTAAGTGGGGGAAGACCTGCAATCATTGGTGGGTCTGGGGGGCTTAGTTAGGTTTCAGCCCTTCCAATTAGGCTTCTACTGCTTTAGATGATTTCATATTGCATACATTTGAGTCTGTTTTGGTGTGTTGATGTTATAGCCAGTTGGTGGGATTGGCAGTAAACACACCATCAGAGGCGTTCAGACGGCTTTCTGTTATATCACTAAGTAGGAGGGACAGAAGTCAAGAGTGAGAGCAGTGGAAATGAGTTATTTGAGAGGAGCATGTGGAGTCACATGGAGAGACAGACTAACAAATGAGGAAGTGAAGGAGCGTTGTGGTGTGGTTGAGGACGTGATGGGAAGCGTTAGGAGAAACACGTTAAGGTGGTTTGGGCATGTGGAGAGGTTGGAGAGTGAAAGATTGACGAGGAGAGTGTATGTGAGTGAGGTGGAGGGGGTGAGAGGGAGGGGGAGGCCGAGGATGAGATGGAGGGATGGAGTGGAGAGGTATATGAGAGAG
>JAGKTI010038214.1:0-10760 GCA_018397915.1 Birgus latro | reverse complement strand
CTAGGTTTCTTGAACAGGAGGAGTAAGATATAGGGTTGCGTTCTAAGTGATTTTTAGATTACGTAACACCTTTTCCTTAGTCATTTATTCAGCACATTACACCTCATTATCCTACTGTGTGTTACTGATGCAGACTAGATCCATATTGAAAAGATATAAATAACACACAAGAGAATGTAAAGATGTAACAGAAATATACACAAAATAAAATAAAAATAAATCGCTAAGGAAGAGGAGTCACGAAGCCTCCACCACATTCACCACAGGACAGAAAAAATTATTAAGCAAATCACCACTGTACCCAATGAACATGATCCACAATTTATTTACAGGGACAACAGTACATCAACACTTTAGCACATGTACATCTAAGAGTAATGGTTAGTAAAGTACACGTGAGCAGAGAAGAACAAAGGATCATAACAGGATAAACAATGTCCTCAGTGTTAAGGCTACGGTGAACATGGTAACAAATTGTCCTAACAGTTTTAGCCACGGTGAAGAACTTAGAAAGTGATTCCTGATGTGGAGGACAAAGATTATGTGGCAACAGAGTTAGTAATGAGCTTTCTTTACCCCTGCACAGATGTTGACCTTGTACACGGGTTTTATTCGCCCGTGTATGGAGTACAACTCTCATGTGTGGGGAGGCTCCCCACATGCGGTTCTTCTCAATAGGGTGGAGTCAAAGGCTTTTCGTCTCATTAACTCTCCTCCTCTTACTGATTCCCTTCAACCTTTGTCTCTTCGCCGCACTGTTGCTTCTTTATCTCTCTTCTATCGCTACTTCAATGGTCACTGTTCCTCTGAACTGTCTGCTTGCATCCCTCCACCTCTACGACGGGCACGTAGTACCCGTCTAGCAACAAACTCTCATCCCTTTTCTGTCCAACTCTCTAATGCAAGAGTTAACCGTTATTCCCAGTCCTTCATTTATGCAACTGGCCAACTCTGGAACTGTCTCCCTCTGTCTGTATTCCCTACTTCCTATGATCTCCAATCTTTCAAATGCAGTGTGTCCAGGCATCTCGAAATGAATGGATCTTGAATTTGGCTCTCTTTTGTATTGTTTTTACTTTTTCTTGGAAGGAACAGTATGCGGGCCCATGGCCCTTGGTTCCTTCTTCCTTGCATAAAAAAAAAGAAGAAATGAGGAGGTAAGATTGCCAAGTTAGGTGCAATAGGTTGATGTATTTCGTAAGGAACAACACATATCGCCTATATTATTGTGTGAAAAGCAATATACTCTTGTACTGCACACAAATTCGTACCAAATAAATAAATATCTACGAGGCTGTGTGGTTTTGGTTAAGTTTCTCTCGCATAGGGAGAGTATTTTATGGATACTTTTCACTTTACAGAATACTTTTCACTTCAGGTGAGTGCTTTCTCGCTGATTTTTCGATGTTTCTCACCAAAAGCGAAGGTCTGAGCAACAAAAAGACAAGTTGAAAATCAGACAGGTTCTGGAGATTAGTTGATAAAAAAGCAGTCGGGACTGGGCGGGTTAAGAGGTTTCCTTTTGAATTAAGGGATAACCCTTCGGTACTGATGAGACTCATTCATTCCGTCTTCAGTGGCATGATTGGCCACTCTCTTTTTGCCTAATTAGATGATACAATTGCAGTGAGCAAGTACATCCCCGAACATTTTGCCAAGCTTCAATAAGTATTTGATCACCTTTCAGATGGCGGATCTAAAGATTAACCACAGTAAATGTGACTTTCTATGAAAGAAATTAAAATTCCTTAGACATGTAGTTGATGCTGAGGGTATTCGTACTACTGAAGATAAGATTACGGCAACCATCAACTTCCCCGAACCTACCGGTACGGATGATGTAAGGAGTTTTCTTGGGCTGAGTGGTCACTACTGGTGATATATTAAAGGCTGTGCACTCATTGCCTCTTCTCTGACCAATGTACTAAGGAAAGATGTGCCTTTTGTGTGGACTAAAGATCAGTCACAAGCCTTCGAAGCCCTGATAAAAGCCCTTGTAAATGCCCCAGTCTTGGCCTTCCCTGATTATAAGAAATCTTTTCTTTTGTGTACGGATGCATCAGGAGCAGGAATTGGTGTAGCATTTATGCAACTTGATCAGGCAAAAGGGAAACGTGTAACAATGTTTGTTTGTCATTCCCTCAACCCTGCAGAACATAAGTAGTGTTACGGATTTGGAAGCCCTAGCAGTGGTCTGGTCCCTCAAACATTTCAGATATAGTATATGGTTACCCAGTGTATATCCAGACAGACCAACTCCCTCATTGTGATTTATTCAAGCGGAGGAACCTTACAGGTTGACTAGCTCGATGGTCAGTCACCATCCAACCTTTCATTGCATGCCCGAGAAATCGAATGTAGTTGCAGACACACTTTCGCGTAATGTAGCGGCGGCAGTCTCACAATATCAACCAAACGAATCATGTACCACCAGTCAGTGCAAGGACCTACTATGATCTACAGTAATTTATTTCCTAGAACTGGGAGCTAATTCCACCTTCCCTCTTCTGCGACTGTCAATGGATGAGTTCATGCTAGATAATGATATACAGGATAACATTACTTAAAGGAAGGGACATACCCAATCGAGAAGTAAACCAACTCGTCCCTTCTGACCCAATACCTGCGGTACTTGACATCGTTCATAACACTATTCATGCATCTCATCCACGTAAAGATCGATGTTTGAGACAAACTCGTCTCAGATACTATTGGTCCACTAAGCATAAAGACATTAACGTGCACTGTGACTCTAGCACTTCCTGTAATCGCCACAAAGGATCAGAATATTTATTGTTAGCAGTCAGTCACTTCTCACACTACTGTGCCCTCGTGGCTCTCCCAGATAAGTCCACTCATAGTGTTGCACGTGCCTTCATTAACTATGTCATTTGCCCATTCACTACTTCATCTACTATTCTTACTGATAATGGCAAAGAGTTTAACAAAAGTCTCCTGGTTGAAATTTGTAAGCAGCATAACATCAACAAATGTAATGTCATTGCTAACCATCCAGCTTCTAAAAGCCTAGTAGAGTGACACAACAGGAAGGTTTTGGAGTGTTTAAGACATCTAGGACCTCAAAGTGCCTCCTGGGATGAATGGATTCCCCAAATTGCAGCCTCTATCACTAGTTCGATCATTCCATCAATTGGCGAATTTCCATTCTTTGTCTTAAATAGGTCTGATAAAAATCTACCTTATTCTAAGCTATCATCAAGGCCTGGTCCTCTCTAAAATATAGATGACCATGTGAATGTGAAGATGTCAAATATCCAGATAATATATCACTATGTACTGGCAAAAATGGCTTCATCTCAAGAGAGTATGGTGCAACGCCAGCAGAAGTCTTCCTCACCTATCAGTATTAGTATTAGAGATCTAGTGTTTGCTCGTTCATTCACATGCGCCTCTAAATTGGGTTACAAATTCACGGACCTACATTGCATGATAACTCGACAGGGTAACAGGTTTGAAATACAGGAATTGTGAACTAGAGATACCAAGTGCGTGCATACAGACGATGTCAAGTGTGCTCGGACAGGCCTTGTGTTGGAGGAGTCATTTACCGAAACTACATCCCTTTCTCTTACTTCCCCTACCTCCTATTCCTCCATCTGTACCCTCTTCATACACACCTTCTCCTTCTTCAGTCAATGAGTATATGTCCAAGTTGCACTCCGCACAAAAACTTGTTTCTTGCATATTCACCTCCTAAAAATCATCCTTAATCATTCGAACTTATTTTATTGGTAAGACGTTTGAGGTCTACCTGCTGGTAGTGCTGACCCTAATTTGGTCCGGGTTGGTTAAGGACGATGGTGGAGTATGATCCGGGAATGGTCGGCTTGGGAGGTGAGGTAATGTTGACAGAGGATGTAGTCTTCCTGCACTACGATCTCGAGCCCCTGGCCGACGTTGCAATTACCTTGCCTAACTTAGCACATCAACTGCATGAGATAAAGACCCTTCTATCAACCATCGAGGAGAAACACAAAAAAGGACACTATGTGGTACTCTCTTTATTTGCCATTACATGGAAAGTACAGTATACTCGGGTGAAGTTCTCCCATTTAAATGACACATTTTCCAACCAGGCACATGTAGGTGTGAAGTGTGGTGTCATTCATCTGGGAGGAGAAATCATGAGTGACTTGTCTGGAACAGCAACAACTCCTGACCTTTCTGAATTCAAATCCGACCTTGCTGAGTTACCCAATGCCCTTGAGTCTCAAAATTGAGTTACACAGATTCAACACACCATGTTACAGAAGATCGTGGCCCATTAAATAAAGTCATATGCACATTAAAGGAAGGGAAGAGGTTGTGTAGGCAAGATATTCATTCTTAGATCCTTAGTGGAAAAGTTTCTAGAGAAGGGCAAGAAGTTGTATGCAGCCTTCATGGATCTGGAGAAAGCATATGACCGGGTGGATAGACAAGGATTATGGAAGGTATTAAGAATATATAGAGTGGATGGGAAGTTCTTGAAGGCAGTGAAGAGTATGTATGAGGGTGCTAAGGCTGCAGTGCATGTGGATGGCAAACTGAGTGAATCTTTCCATTTGAAGGTTGGATTGAAACAAGGATGTCATGTCTCCATGGTTGTTCAGTCTGTACATGGATGGGGTTATAAAAAAGATACAAGGTCGGGCAGTGGATGTTGGAGCGGGTCTAGTGAGAGAGGGCAGTGTTTGGAAACTCCATGTACTGTTGTTTGCAGATGATACTGTGTTGTTGAGCGAAGACGAAGATGAGCTACAAGGCTTGGTAGATGAGTTTGGGAGAGTGTGTAAGAAAAGGAATCTAAAGGTGAATGTAGGGAAAAGTAAAGTGAAGGTCTTCGAGAGAAGTGAAGCCAGTGAATGTACAGTGAGATTGGATGGGAAGGATATGGAGAATGTGAGTGAATTTAAGTACTTGGGCAGTGTGATGAGTAAGGATGGAAGTCGGGAGGGTGAAGTGCTCGAAAGGGTGCAGCAGGGAAGGAAGGTTGCTGGTTCGTTGAAAGCAGTGATAGGAAACAGGGAGGTGAGCATGGAAGTGAAAAGTTGTTACATGACAGTATTGTGCTACCAACTCTAACATATGGAAGTGAAGCTTGGACCCTGTTGGAAGGAAAGAAGTCAAGAGTGAGAGCAGTGGAAATGAGTTATTTGAGAGGAGCATGTGGAGTCACATGGAGAGACAGACTAACAAATGAGGAAGTGAAGGAGAGTTGTGGTGTGGTTGAGGACGTGATGGGAAGCGTTAGGAGAAACACGTTAAGGTGGTTTTGGTATGTGGAGGGGATGGAGAGTGAAAGACTGACGAGGAAAGTGTATGTGAGTGAGGTGGGGGGGGGGGAAGGGGGGGGGGGGCCGAGGATGAGATGGAGGGATGGGGTGGAGAGGTATATGAGAGAGGGGGGTGTTAGTTGGGAGCGTGGTAGTCAAATGGCGGGGGACAGATTGACATGGAGGCGATTTGTTTGTGGCCACCCCTTGCGGGATTGAGGCGTCTGGCAACAGATAGATAGATAGACATTAAAGAATTTCACAGACATTTTGGAAACAGATAAAAAATTAATATTGTTTCAGAGCTCCTATATGTCAAACTAGACATGGACAACCTGCAGCTCTCCCTCGACTCTTTTCTCTCCCAAGTCACTGCTTTAGTTCGTATTTAGTTGATCCCATCGGTGGTCGTGTCATTGCAGACTTAGTGCCTGTCTCTGATATCCATTGGAATGGGCTCACTCTACTTTTGACTTGTCTCCATTGCTTTCCTTCTCGTCTCTAGAAATCTACTACTCAGTACTTGAGGCCACTTTCCTCACTAAGGACATTGTTGTTCATATCCCTCTTCGTTCTGCCATCTCATTCGATCTTTTCCACATCATTCTTTTTCCCTTCTTGTTCACTTATTCCTTGTTATAGGCCTCTGTTTTCTCTGAGTCTTTCCTTCTATTCCATGATCATCTCTCCATGGCTTTCACATCCGTTACTGATCTCGACAAGTGTTCTTTCTTTACATCTACTTCTCGTCTTTGTGCTGCCTACCTTCTGACTATTTTTCCTAATAGTGCTGCACCCTGTAAGTCTGCCTTAGTCTGCAAACTTTCGGTACACTCTACCTCTTTCCCAACCTCCCACTTCACCATGTTCGCATGAATTACATCCAGTACTTCTTCTTCAGTGTTTCCATCTCTGTTAGTATCATGTGTCCTTGAACTTCTGTTCGTTCAGTGTCTGCTAGTGCTGTGTATAAGGCTCGTGAGTATTGTACAGTTAAATCAGAATCTGTGATTACCTCTGTTACTCGTTATCATCAGGCCGAACGCAATCACACATACAAAATCTTTCAGTTCATCAATATGACTTAATTTTTCCCTTCTGATGATCTACCCATCACCTCTGAAAACTTACAGATGATGGATTTCCTTAACCAGAGTGATTTTGTTATGGATAAGTTTTCCTTGGCTTTCAAACGTTAGGCCCTGTTCACACGAGGCGTTTTTAAACACGGCGTCTACTGCCAGGGAAACGCGGCGGTTGTATGTTTCTGTCCCCAAGCAAACACATGTACCTCGAAACACTGAACAAACGCGCTGTGAAGGGAAATGTCGGATCATGCGTTTCGACCAGCGGTTAAGAAAAATACTCAGTAGCGTGTGCACAATCCAATACACTACCATTGTCTTTGCTAACGCGCGTTAGGAAACGCGCGTATGAAAACGCCTCGTGTGAACAGGGCCTTAATGCGTACATCCAGTCTTCGTGTTTCCTCCAGTGGTTGTCTGTCTTATTGAATTAATTGTGACCATCTGTATAGTACATTGCAACCATACTATGTAACTATACCATGTAATCATACATTTATGTTGCAACCATACCTTGATAATCTCTTGACCTTGCAAACCAGAACTAGCAGTGTATAACAGTATATGTATCTAGTACTGTGTGAGTGCCTACGTGATGATTAGTGCACGTTATCAGCTGATTTAATGAATTGTGAATGCAAGCAGCCAGCTCCCCCACACTGCCCTCGCTCTGTGGGCAGTTGGAGGGCTGGCATAGGACAGGTTGGACCTTTGTTTGTCTTCTCCAAATAAACTCATGTTGAACTACATCAAGAACTCTGGATTACTCCTAAATGGGTGTACGAGGAGGTTGGAAGAAATTGGTGGCAGCTGTGATATCAGATCTCAATCACATCGCCTCTGTACAGTATATTCAGTGAAATTGCCCTGTGGCCACACCTCACTTGTCATCTGTGCCAGTGCTCTATTCCAGCTCCAGCCTCCACACCTACCATATTCCTCTTTGTTCACCTGCCTTGTGGTTGTGTCTCCTACGTATTTCTGCGAGAGAACTTGCTATGGTGAGTTCCTGAATTTCACCGCTATACCAATCTTCAGCCCCTATCAGTCCTCATCAGCACCTGCACACCCAAACAATCAGTCACCCATTTGCTATCCGCTACAGCTCTGATGCCAGTCCTGTTTTAGAAAACTGTAGCTATTAAAACTATTAAGTTACACACCTGAACCAGCCAGCTCACACCCCCACCACACCTTGCTGATCCAGCCCCCATCTGGCCAACACCCTCGCCAGCCAGCCCCACTATCCTCACTCAGTAACCTCCTCTCCACCCCACCACCTCCACGGCCTTCCCTGGGTCCACGGCCAGCCAACCAGTGAAGTCTATATCACTGTCGCCTTCTTCAAACAACATCTTAGTTGTGATCATGTAGTGCTCCAGGTCGCCTCTGATTGGTCAGCTTCAGTAGTGACATCATTACTCTCTCTTTCCAACCAGCGTCTCGGTTCTTCTGTGTGGGACAGGCTTCCCTTGACTGAAGTTACTCATCCATCTAGCTAACTTCTTGCTTCCTTCGGTATGCAGTACATGTAAATATATTGATTCATCTGTTCGTACCTTGACTTCCTATAGAGATAATCTTAAGATAATCTTTACAGATTGTGACTTATATTACAATTCATCTGCTTTCATCCACTAAATTGGATTTTCTGATTCATGTAAACGAAGTCTCTCTCCCACTTAATTCACCATGCTCCTTTCTCACGTTTTTCATTCTTCACCATGCAATTTTCCTATCATATCCGCTTTCATTGTGCAGACTCCCCTTCACTTTGATTATCCTTCATACCCTCATTGTATATTATACGTTTTCATACTATCTATCTATCTATTGCCAGACGCCTCAATCCCGCACGGGGTGGCCACAAACAAATCGCCTCCATGTCGCTCTGTCCCCCGCCATTTCACTACCCCGTTCCCAACTCACACCCCCCTCTCTCATGTACCTCTCCACTCCATCCCTTCATCTCATCCTCGGCCTCCCCCTCCCTCTCGTTCCCTCCACCTCACTCACATACACTCTCCTCGTCAGTCTTTCACTCTCCATCTTCTCCACATGCCCAAACTACCTTAACGTGTTTCTCCTAACGCTTCCTATCACGTCCACATCCACACCACAACGCTCCTTCACTTCCCCATTTGTCAGTCTGTCTCTTCATGTGACTCCACATTCTCCTCTCAAATATCTCATTTCCACTGCTTTTACTCTTGACTTCTGTCCTTCCAACAGGGTCCAAGCTTCACTTCCATATGTTAGAGTTGGTAGCACAATACTGTCATGTAACAACTTTTTCACTTCCATGCTCACTTCCCTGTTTCTTATCACTGCTTTCAACGAACCAGCAACCTTCCTTCCCTGCTGCACCCTTTCAAGCACTTCACCCTCCAGACTTCCATCCTTACTAATCACACTACCCAAGTACTTAAATGCACTCACATTCTCCATATCCTACCCATCCAATCTCACTGTACATTCACTGGCTTCACTTCTCTCGAAGACCATCACTTTACTCTTCCCTACATTCACCTTTAGATTTCGTTTCTTACACACTCTCCCAAACTCATCTACCGAGCCTTGCAGCTCCTCTTCGTCTTCGCTCAACAACACAGTATCATCTGCAAACAACAGTACAGGAAGTTTCCAAACACTGCCCTCTCATTCTCATAACTATTAATATAAATTTTCTTACTTTACTACATGTCATATTTCAAGAAATTTGATCTCTCTCTTGTTCGCCAGCAACTTTGAGACTAAACGTGAGGATGTTGATCTCAGTGATGCAAATACCTTGACTCGTCTCCATAGCGGGGAATATTATGTGAAACAGTGTCCACTCATACAGCACCTACCAGCGAACTCTTTCATGCCATCCTCACTGCCACCACTACTATTTCCATTCTAAAAAATCCACATAATTTTCTTCCCAATAACATAAACCCAGATACACCACCCTCTCTAAATGATTCTCTAGAAATTCCCTTTGCCCATTCTCCAGCTACTCCTGATTTCTCTGCTACATCAACACAGCTCCCAACTCTGCCACACACAACTACCACTACTTCTCTGCACCTGAACCCAATACATTACTTACTTCAAAAACTTCCCAACCTCAAACTCTCAGCAATGGCGTACCCGGCTCCCCCTCCACAGTCATTATATTAGGATGACGGTAACCGCCCTATCTATGACTTCCTCAGAGAAGTTGAAACAGATATTCACAATCGTCAAATCACGACTGAGCCCCTAAAAGTCTCCTACCTTAAAGGGCAGTTACATCAAGGCAAATCACAAATCGGAGCCGCTATCCGAGCCAGTTATTTCAATTACTGCACCAAATTCAATGAATTCCGCCAGAAATTAACGCAGCTCTGTTGTACCATTTCCAAGGCCGGGCCTCACATTGGTCTCTCTAATTTCCTCACACAAAAGCAGGAGGATATGGAAGTTCCAACTAAAGATGCAACACCGTTTGAGGCAGCAGCTGCAGCAAAAGCCACAAGCTCAGAGATTGCAAGATACTCTATGGGTAACTCATAGTGATGGAAATCGTGTTCTTAAATTGGAAGATTTTGGAGACCTAATAGATTGCCTTAGATTTAACAGGGTTGGATAGCAAACAACAGGAAATAGCCTTACAGACAGGATTTAATCCAGGAGATGAGTTGTTAGACGTCTGAAAAAGCGACAGCAGATAGACTGGGATAAAGAATCACTCGCAAGGCAAGTACTCGCACCTCAACCACTCACACCAAGAAGAGAATTGTAAAAATCTTTCATACCTCTACCACTTCATCGGATTCCTCACGTTCAGGACCGACTACCAGAGGCAAACCCAACACTATCCGTTCCTACTTGTGGCGCCGATCATCAGCAAGCGGTCGTGACTAGTCCAATGTACGACAGGGCAAACAATCCTCGATGGTGTGCTGGCATTGCCGTTACACTGGTCATCGGGAATCAAGGTGTTCTCACAGACAAGGACAGAACCGTTCACAAGGGCGACAGCACACACCTTCGCGATCGCGTCGTCCTACTTGCAAATATCAGAAGGACTGTACTACGCACGCCACTGATGAGTGTCGTTATCTTGCGAGCCACCAGTCAGGGGAAGAGGGGCGCCCTTATCGGAAAAATTTCAAATAAGAACAGAAGATCAACTCCCCATTCACCAGATAGGGCCTCTGACTTCTGTAGGCAGAGTTATTCTGGGAAGGCACGAAGGGATCAAGATATAATTTTTCATGGATCAAGGATCAGTGGTAAATTTAATCTCGGAAACCTCTCTAAACAGCATTAGGAGAACGATTAGAAAGGTCGGGATCCTTGAACCACCTGATATTCGCCTATGCAGCGTGGACAGCTCAGAGATTAATGTCAAAGGAAGAGTCACTTTAGA
>JAGKTI010038213.1:0-10048 GCA_018397915.1 Birgus latro | reverse complement strand
AGCCGCATTACCCACATTGGAGCCGATATATATCATCGCACACACTGGTGGGTTGTGTGTTGTAAAAAGGCAACCCACCCACCCAGTCATCCCCAATTCCCCAAAACCCCACTAGCAGCAAAGGGACCCGGGGCCGCGCTACACGACAGTAAAACAGCAACTAATTCAGGTTGAAATTTTTAAAGTTTATTTTTACAATGCAGACTTTTCTCTCATTGACTGCAAGCGTAAGACTTTAATCTCCTCCGTCTGATTTGGCGCTGATTTTCTAAGTGCGTACTGGTTCGTAAACAACGAGTAACACCGACACTGCAGGGTCGATTGGTGTGGGTGATTGAAACGGAAATCATAGCAACAATATACACGAGCACCTGAAACAACTGGCCAAGCCGCTGGATGCAAAAACCCTGTCCACTGCACATCAAATACTGTACAATACAATAACATTCAAGTCCAATAATCATGTGCATAATTCACTGGGGTGTCTTCTAGGTGGCTGAGAAGGCTTGCTAAGAAATAATGTTAGGAAATCGCCCCAGCCACAAAGAAGACAAGCCACTTTGACTGAACTAACACCAGACATTGTTCAACTGAGAGAAACACTGGACCAGCAGGCAACGGCATCAAAAATAACATGGGGAACTTTTCTGCAATGGGATGGATGTACACTTGAAGTATTGTGTTATTCTACCACTGAGATATATGAAAAAAGCTGGTGAGTGGACAAATCCTGGGTCAAGTTAAGGTGCAAGATGTATGATAATTGAGTACAAACTAATATAAATAAGTTAAAAATAAAGTTCATTATTATCCTTAGACCCCAATGCATCCCTCTCAGTGGAATAAAACCATCCGGTGTTAGTTGGAATACAGTTGCTCTCCCACTTACGAACATCTGAGCTACAAACTATTTATGCTGATATTAAAGACTTACCTGCTTGAGATTTTATTAGGCTTTGTGGCTGCCAGCCTGATAGTGCCAGGGACTGAGTCCTGGCACTGCAACATCCTATCCTATCATCATCATTGTTGTCGTCATCGTCGTTGATTGGCAAGTAAAATCAGTACGTAGATTAAGTTAACAGGCTTCGTATGCCCTAATGGTGGAATGATATAGTTGTGGCGCCAAGCACTGCCACTGATTATAATTATCAGCATCAGTTATGGAGCCTAGCACTGCCACTGATCATCATTATCACCATTCCTAACTTGTTTTCCCACCCAACGATGGGGTGAGGAGTTCTCCATTAAAATATCGTAAGTAGGGGAGCAACTGTTAAACTCTGTCCATCTCAACTTGGCTTAAAAGTGATCTGGAAAAGATGCAGAGCCACAGTAATACTATCTATGTCTTATTCTGCTTCTGGGCTATGAGGATTAGGCTGCTAAAGATAAAACTCTCCGCCAAGTCAAGGTGGACGAACCTAAATATTTCTAACTCACATTTCTGCAGGGTAGTAGTAGCTGTCTGTAGCAGTAGTAGTACTGTAGTTTGTGTATTTCAAACTGAAGTACTGTAGTTTTTGTATTTGAAGTAGTATTACTGAAGTATCAGGAAGGGCATCCGGTCATTAAAATGCTACACGCTCCAATCCAAAAAGGCCGACGCATGCAAGCATGTTGCAGCCTTCAAAAACGAAACGAAAAACTAAACGACAGGTTGGTCTATACAGTTGATACAAGTAATTTAAAAACCGATGGCCCAGGGGAATTAACCTCTTTAGGGCAGAGGTTAAATGTTACCTTACTGAGGTAACATTATTGGCTCCAGCACGGCAGCACCAACACATGCACGGCAGCAGCACCTAACACCACCATGGCGGCTCCAACACCTGCACGACAGCACCAACATAGCAACTGCAGGAACAGCAGCATCAGTAACACAGACAGCACCTGAAAATATGCAAAGTTTTTAGGAGATAATCTCAAGCCTGTTCATAATTTAACCCTTTTGTCTGTGGAAGAACTCAACATAGATTTTAACCCCTGGTGTACTGGTGCTGGAGTGGCACTAATAGGATGGGGTGGGGAGGGAGCTGCCTGATTACATTTACATTTCTCGATCCCATCTCCATCTCCCAAGAGGAGAACAGTGGACTACAGAAGGGAAAATCAGCCTGCAATCCACTGGGTTAATGTTCTGATGGGCCTGGGGTTGCAACTACAACTACTAGTACATGAGACCTAAGATGAATAAATCCATTTTACATATTTTGTCTAGCTCAATTTCCTGGTTATAGTCCCTCTAGCACTTCTTTATTCCCAGAAAGGAAGATGGTGGACTGCAGCAGATGGGTAACCTCATGCCTGCGGTCCACTGAGTTCCCATAAGTCTCTCCTAATATGAATAAAATAGCCTGGTGGTAGCAAGTATAAACTAGGCTCTATGACAGCATCAGAAGGAGCACAAGCCTACAAACACACAAGGTTGCTCCTTCCAAGAAAAAATAAAAACACGATAACAGAGAGGCAAATTCAAGACCTATTCATTTCAACATGCCTGGCCACAATGCATTTAAAACACTAGAGATCATGGGCAGTAGGATATACATAGAAAGTTCCACAGTTGACCTGTTGCATATATCTAAGTACTGGAAATAATGGTTAACTCTTGCATTGCAGAGTTTACATACCTGTAAAGAGTGAAATAAACTGTCACCATAGACTGAATTAACGTGCCTTTCAATACAAATAAAGGAATCAGACTTAACTATATTCAGGACCAGACCCAGCACTTAAAGAAAAAAAAAAAGGGGGGGGGGATTCCTGGCAGATTTAGCCCTAAGGCATTAAAGAAATAAAAAAATTCATATATTTCACTTGTTTTCATCATATAAGCATAGTAATACTGTACAGATAAGTGCAAGTGAAATAATATCTCGAGGAGGAGGAAGTATTCAAGTAATAGAAATTGTGCAATGAGTAGATAATCTATCAAACAATTTTATCTCTAAGGTCAGTTGATTTATTTCTATTATATAAGTAAAACATTTCCATTTCAGTCAACTCTTTTCCAGGTCTTCTTAGGTCTTCCTGGCGGTCGACGTCCCACCACTTCCAGTTACTCTGCTATGCTCACACAGCTCCCTTCCTCACTCCTCCTCACGTGACCAAACCATCTAAGCCGCTTCTGCTGATCAGATCGAGATCCTTCACCCAGCATCTTCTGGCTACCTCCTCACTCAAAACTCCGTCCACCCATATTATACTGATCTGTTACAGCTCAACATTCAAGATGGAGCGAAGGCAAGTTTACGCCAACGAAAAATGAACTGAGTATAGCTAAGGGTCAGTTGAGGTTTACTGTGTGTACTTTTTCCAATTCTAGGGTTACCAAGTCTCCAATCAGTACCCAACCTACTTTTACACTGTTATTCTTATGATGTATAAACAAACAGTTAATACAGACAACAGTTGCCAGTTTGGTTATTAAGTGTTTGGTTAGTTCTTTCTTATGTATGGAGGAGCTGACAAGATTACAAGAAAGTCTATGAACAGCAACCCAATTAACTTTGTGGAGTGCTTGGCAATCGCAGTAACCGAGATTAAAACAATACGGTTTGCTTGATACACGTAACAAAACATTAACAAGACTTACAGGAGGCAGAGGAGAAGATGGAGCAGGAAGCAGATGATTCTGGGTGTCAAAATCCTCTTCTCCAGCATGTGCATCTTCTCCAAGGGCAGGACCAACAACTGAAGATAAAGTCTGAATTACTGAACTGTATCCATTACATTATCACATCAAAATAACCCTCCGATTTTAATCTCATTAAGCTGTTTTGCCAGTGATACAACCCTCCTTGTTCAGTGGATTCTATCTCACCCAGTCTTCAGGTGCAGTGGTTAGCACAGACACCTTTGGGTCCTGGTGCTAATAAGGATCCCTGACAGTCCAGGGGAGTGAATTTTTTTTTTCCATAAAACTGATTCAGTGATGGTGCATTTTTTAATACATACCTTAGAGAAACATTAAAATTTTACCCTTATTTCTTCATTTTAGGATGTCTTAAAATATCACCAAGCCTCTAAATGTCCCGGAACTTCTACGTAACACTGGCAAGTACCTTCCAACATGTCAGCAAACATCTAAGTAACATCAAGTACTGTACCTTTAAGATGTCACCATACCAGTACCTTTAGATGTCACCAGTACTGTACCTCTACATGTCACCAGCACTAAGATTCAACATCCTTTCCAATGGCCTTCATTATGAGCACCATATTATACCGATGACGATCCGTTCCTGCGATGGAGCGATGGCAAGTTTACACCTAGATAAAATGAACTGAGTAGAGCTGATGCCTAGTGATCTAGGGGGGTAAGGCACTGCAGTTGGATGGGGCCAGTAAAGGGTTTATATCTAAGTGACAGTTAAGGTTTACTGATCACAGTGCCATTCAGGAGATAATGAGGCTGGTCATCCTTGCCCTAACCCCTCTGCAGCAGGGAACAAACATACTGTACTGCATGCAATGTATGTAATGGAGATCAAGCTTATTTCATGTACTATATTTTGGTGGCAAGGCTGGGCTGCAGCGCTATCAAATAAACTCGGAGCTTTATGCCTGCCACCCCTCATAACAACCCTATTGACTTTGTGGAGTGCTTGGTAACCTTAGAAACTGAGATTAAAACAATACGGTTTGCTTGATACACGTAACAAAACATTAACAAGACTTACAGGAGGCAGAGGAGAAGGTGTAGCAGGAAGCAGATGATTCTGGGTGTCAAAATCCTCTTCTGCAGCATGTGCATCTTCTCCAAGGGCAGGACCAACAACTGAAGATAAAAGTCTGAATTACTGTACTGTAAATATTACATTATCACATCAAAATAACCCTCCACTGGCGCATCACCAGTGTGTGGCTTCCGTGGGCCCTTCCTTTGGCCAGGCTCAGGGTCCAGGATGCCCACCAGGTGAGATAAATAAACCACCAGGCATTTATCTGGTTATTCTGTTGCCATCCACCATTGCTACAATTTTTATTCTACTGAGTGTGGATAACGCAACTATTTTCACACATCCCTTAAAACCAAGAATGCCTTTACCTGGTATCTAAAAACTCCGCTGAGCAGTTATTATAAACCTAACTTTACACAGGTGTACAGCATTGATCATCTGGAGACAAGGAAGCCTGACTGCAGAGGACACAGTGACTACTGCAGAGGACACAGTGACATGGGGGCTTCTGGAATTAGGACATGGCTACAGATACCATTCCAGCAAAGCAAATACTTAATAATGTACACTGTATGTCACTTTTCAAAAGTTCCTTCACATCATCTTGATGGAAACAGCAGGGCAATAAGGTATTTTCAAATGCTTGAAAAAAAAAAAAAAAATGATACTTTGAGTTAAATATTCCCCTGGAATTCCATGAACATATATTGCATTTCTTTCCTTCATTCTTTCCTCTTCCTTCTGCCAATGGGTGTCTCTACCCTAAGTGACAAGCTGAATGGTTTCCTGTACACCAGGAAACCATTTACTACGTTGGCTGGTAATCATATATCCAAATTATGGTACCTGGTAGCTTAGTGGGTAATTAAGGCACTCCAAACGGATTGAGCCAGTGAAGGTTTATAGCCAAGGGATGGCTGGGGTTTACTGCTCACATAATGCCATTCAGGGATGAGTGGGGCTGGTCACTCTCATCTTAAATGTCAGGACCAACTTGCCCAGCCCCGGGCTCCTACGCTCCTCATGGGACAACGTAGGACTGGATGATGGCTAGATAATTAGGTACAGAAAGCCCTTGGTGTCAGGAATAAGTCCCAAAAAATCAACAATGGATCACTAAGCATATATATATATATATTTTAAAGTTACTGCAGACTTTATGGTAAAAAAGGAGTCCTATCACTAGCAAGTTTGCCAACTATCACTTACCAGCATCATGAATATTTCTCCTTCCTCCACAATTGGCCAAAAACACCTATATATATACAGTACAGCTAATTAACTTTCAAATAGGGGGAAATGGCACATCAACTTCATGCTATAGATATCTATGAAACTAACACTTCTTCATGTGTGACTTAGTAATACACTGCTAGAAAATCATCTTTGTCATTAACAGAGTGCTGGAAATATGAAGGCCATTATAAATGATCCACTTTAATAGGAGCTTGACAGAATATCACTAAATCTATTATACTGTTGTTCCAGCTTCTTATCCTGCCTAGCCAATCCTAGCAGAGTCATAAGTGGCTTAAATAATTGGAAATTATGAATTTCAGTTTCTCCCATGGATTTCGATGTGTTACGAGCAATTTTTATACTAATTTTTGTTGGGAAATAACTCGTTTTTTATATATCCACCCCCCCCCCAATACACGAGGGAAAAGCAGAATGAGTGATTTTCCGACATAAATGAACAACAAAATCGCTTCAAACACATCATAATCCATGGGAAAAAGCTAAGTTCACCAAAAGAGTAGTCAATTCATCATTCTAACCTAACCAATCCAACCATACCTAACCTAGGTTAGGTTATCTTCGAGTAAAATAAAAATAGTTTGCGAGAAAAATGCCATAGAAAAGTGCCTTAGAATTGCCTAAAATACCGAAAAAAAGGGGTCCAAAATAGTAATTATGAAGTTGACCGGTGATCTTCATAAATACCAATTATAGTACATGTAAATAACATTGATACTACAAACCAGTAAATATCGTCAACTACTCTATTCCCCTCTAAAATTACCGAAAATTGGTAACAAATATATCCATTGTATCTCAACCATTTCATTTGATGTGTTTACATGGGAAACATAATGCAGCAAAACGGTATCTACGTGAACATCCCCAAACTTGTCAACACAAGAATGATTGGCCACAACTATACTATTCTTCTCAAAAACTGCCTAAAACTGGTTACATGTAAATCTCTGATATCTTTAGACTTACATCCGACCGTAGTTACCTGTTTAAATCTGCAAGAAGGTCTGGTTGGAGCGGGATAAACAGAATCTTGAGAGCATCTTCCATTAACGGCCATTCTGCCAGGTGACAACTTAACACCGTATTTCCTCGCACTACCCGCAAAAAAAAAAAAACACTGAAACTGTACATCAAGAGCTTCACCATGATATTAACGTAATTGAGAGCGAATTGCAGTACGCTTTACTGCAATATTATTGGCGAAATATGGAAATTGCTATGCACAAAAGATGGCGCCCACCCCCTTCTTGTCCCGTCGATTCAAACGACTCCAATATTGTGCCGAGTATATTATACAACACACAAACCAGTTTTTATACCTTCGAGTCTAAGAAATTTTTCGAAAAATGCCCATATATTATTTTTAAATGTAGTGAGCTTTTCTAAGGCATTAAATATGTCCACTAAGTGTTGAAATCTCCCAGTATCTGAATGTTAGGTAGAACTTGCAGTTGTGAGAAGAGTTAAAGGGCTCCCAGGAAACCGGGAATCATTCGAACTCTTATGAGGCTCTTTGAGAGAGAATGTCAAAATAAATTATTATTAACCTAGAAATAAGACTTCATTCTATTTAAAAGGTTCACAGAAAGGGTTAATTTCTGCAGTACGTGAGATGTTCACTTAATAAACATGGCAGGAGCAAAAATAAAACTTACAGAGTAACATCGATACACTCTGTTCACTTTAATTGGGCATAAAACTGGTATCTCCCATAAGCTGCAGAATGACATTACCACCAGAATATGATCCCTGTCACGAAGAAGTGCTATGGAAAGGATGCCAAGCCATAGCATACTCTTTTGCCATTTAAAACGCAAAAAAGGGATGACACTTTTACCCCTCTTGCAGCTTATTTCTCATTATTTGATGTCAGAATAATACAATACTCTTGTTCTACATTCATCCCTTCGTGGCTAATACCAAATTCTGCAGATATATCTTACAGGTATTTAAGAAGGCAATTTGAATGCCTAGCTAAAGTGAACTTAAAATACTTTAATCTAGCCAGGGCCACATTACTTAGGTCAGTGACCATTAAGCCACAGGAACATAACTATTAACACACGCTCCTATGACACACAGGTGAATAATACTGCCTGGTATTAGATGGAGCAAATAAGTTGTTCAGATCATTAAGGGATTAAGATGACAATAAATATGACCCTACTGAGCTGTTGACTATACAGGATTTTACCACTGTGCAGCCTATCTATCTGTCAATGTGCCAGAATTGTGTTTTTGTTGCTGAGTAACCATAACTTGGCTGGCCAAGTGGACCCATCACCTGCAGGCCAGCAACAGTCCCTACAAGGCCATCCCTTTACTGGATGGATGTTGAGTTTGTCTCTCTCCACCCAGTTAGAAGGGGCACAGTACCAGGCTCCACATACCCCTGCTATCTGGTTACCACCCAGTATTGTAAATGGTTTCCTGGGTTACAGAAAACCATTAGTCTTGTCACTGAGCGCTGAGACACCCGAAATGGAAATAATTTTAATGAAAGTTATAGGACGGATGGGTGAAATACGGAGAGGAGGCCAGACAGAAAAAAAAATGATAATGGTGAAGGAAGAAGTAAGCTGTATCACACCAAGTGGGTGGATGACTGATCCCACCACCTACCACAAGATTCATTTCGTTTTATTTCATTTCCCGCTTGCATGCGTCAGCCTTGGTCTCATAAAGGCGGCTCTCCATGCTGCTCGATCTTCGGCAGCCTCCCTGTTCAGTCCCATGTCCTTCTCAGTCTACCGCTCCCCCAATATTAACAATTCTCACCCTCTGCACCCAATTATCATCCTCCATCCTCTCCACATGTCCAAACCACCTCAGCCTACCTCTCCTCATCACAACACCAATACACTCCAGTCCCATCCTACCTCTCAACTCTTCCATCATAAACCCAGCCCCCCAAGGCCTTGCATGCAGGGACGCACTGCACATCCACCTAATCAATGTCATTTCTGTATGTTCAAGCCTGTGAATATTCTCTTCCTTTACTGCCCAGTCTCATTACCATACAGCATCACACTCCTAACACATGCTGCCTACAAAGACCCCTTAGCACGTAAGGAGAGTCCTCTCAATGTCAGGAGAGGCAACAGCTCCCTGAACTACTTCCAATCACTTCTCACCCTAGCAACTGAGCTAGCTCCAGACTAATCTTCAGCACATTAATGTCTCCCAAATTACAAAACTCTTCCACACACTCAAGAGACTCACCAGCAAGTTCAATCCTTTCACGCCTAACAATTTCCATCTGCTTTCCCCGACACACCGCACACATAAAATCAGCATTATCCCGGTCTACCTCTAATACAACTACATCTCCTGTGTACCCATTTATCACAAACACCGCACAAGATGGAATTACTTCCCACACCTTTGTGGCAAACTGCACATGGCCACTCTCCCTCTCCTCCGATTGTACCGCCACCAACCCAAGATATCATCACTTCTGTTTTATCTGTATTTACCCTTCAGCCCTTGTGCCCCATACTATCTGTCCACTTCCTAAATCTTTCCTCCACCTCCTTTTCATTTTCTGCAATCAACACCAAATCATCAGCACACATCTCCCACGGGAGTCCATCTCGAAGTCACGTGAGAGGGCTTCAAGTACCATGATAAACAACAAGGGACTCAAAACTGACCCTGATGCACACCAACATTCATGGAAAAGTCATCACTCAACACTCCATTCACCCTTACCTGGGTGTGAGCACCCACGCACATGGCCACCCTAACCAGCCACTCTTCCAACCCAAGCTTTCTCACTGCCCACTTCACCACCTCTCTAGGGACTCTGTCAAAGGCCTTTACCAAATCAACAAAAACAAAATACAGTTCCCTTTCCTTTCCATTTTTCCTGAAGCTGTCGAACAATGAATATGGCATCAGTGGTCCCCCTGCCTGACATAAACCCAAACTGCAACTCATCAATATTCACTCTTTCTGTAATCATAACTTCTAGAACTCTCTCCATTACTTTCATTATCTGGTCTAAGAGCTTTATACCTCTGTATTTTCCCCCTTTCCAGGGCATCACCCTTCCCTTTGAACACACCTTACAATTACTGTAAATAACATAAAGCAGAATATTA
>JAGKTI010038212.1:0-10760 GCA_018397915.1 Birgus latro | reverse complement strand
AGTACCCAGTATTTATTTCACTCTATATTAAGAACTAAACTTAAATGTAATCACTGTAATAGACTGCAATGTAACACTTTCAGTAATAATAGTACTGAACTTTAATCATGATCACTACACTGTCACACGTGCACATATTTTTTTTTTTAGCTTCATTCCTTTATGACTAGAGGTGCCAGTATCACTTCTTTTAAGCTATGAACCTTCCATGGCAAGGCAGAAGGCAAAAGGAGAGCACTGTTCAGCACTAAATGACAGTAAGAATGGCGCAACTACCGTCTCCAAAAGCAAGCAGCAGACTGGCGCCACGAGTCCGCTTGGCGCCATTTTCCCCCCTACTTTCGCATTTCGGCCTACTTTCATACGTGGTCTCGGCCTGAGTTCGGCTAACTGAAGATTCCGCCTTCTAAAAGTTCAGCTTATGCAAGGTTTACTGTATATACAGTGGCCGCAAAAAAAATGTTTACATTTACATTTGAGGGAGAATTAAACATTATAACTTAACTTACTGAACTTTTATTGAGGGTACTCTTTAAATCTAGTATTTGGTCATGTTGCTTATACCTTCTTCAGTCGTTTTGGCATTGATTCAGTGAGCTTGGTAAAGTAGGAGACATCCATGTTGACCCACAGCTTCTTCAGTTCTTCCTGCAGGTCCTTGATGTTGCTGGGTCTGGTCTCTTGCACCTTGGTTTTAATAATGTTCCAACCGTTTTCAATGGGGTTTAGGTCAGGGGAGTTACCTGGCCACTATAACACAGCTATTCCATTGTCACTGAGGAACTTTTGCACTGCTTTTGACCTGTGGCAAGGGGCACCATCATGCATAAAAAATTGCACTTATGGATTTCCCAATGCAATAGCAATTGTTGCCTCAACACATCACTATAATTACTTCCCTTCATCATCACATTCTCTGGAAGAAAGTACAGACCTCCTCTGCCCTTATTTCCACTAAATGCACCGCAAACCATCACACTATCTGGATGTTTCTCTGTTTTCACAGTGTATTTTGGGTCATAGTGTGACAGTACGGGGCCGACGCAGGATCTTTGAGGTTCCCCTTACCAGCTTGAAGGTGCTTTCATCACTGAACATCACTTTTTTCCAGCCCTCTGATGTCCAGTGCTGATATTTCTTGCAGAAATTAATCCTTTTCTTCTTCATAGCCTGAGTGAGTAAAGGCTTCCTAGCAGCACGCCGAGCTGGTAAATCGAGATCCTTCTGGAGACGATGCTGTATGGTCCTGATTGACACTTCCTTCAGGAGGTCTGGGTGCTTCTTTTTCAGTGTAGAAGCTGTTACAGCAGGGTCAGTCAACACTTCACGCTTGAGAATCTTGTCTGTCCTTGGCAGAGTGTTCCGTGGTGCACCAGACCCAGGTTTCCTCCGTGGTATTGCACCAGATGGTAGTGCAGCTGCTGTACGTTTCAGGTTGTAAACTGCTTGTCTGGATACCTTCACATCTGGAGCTACATGTATCACAGACATTCCCTGTTCTATCAGGGTTAAACAGCGGATCTTCTCCTTTACTGTCAGCTTGTTTTGACCCATTCTATTCAGTCAATGCAGAGTTACAAGCTCTCAAACTGGGCCCACGAGTGAAAAAAATGCTGCTGGATGATAGACATATAGTACAACCTCTCTCAATCAGAGCCCATAGCTCACTGGCGCGAACCGAGTTGCTGGCTGGTGGACAGAAGTTAGGCCTACAGACTCACTTTATACCAAGCTCCTCCCACTGATTGTTGCCGGGCAGTACAAGTGAAATCTTTACACAAAACGTCATGAAAACTTTTTTTTTACGCCAAATATGTAAACATTTTTTTGCAGCCACTGTATAATGATGGGGTGAAACTTGATGTATACCCTTTACTGATGTAGCCTAATGGACCTACAGTAGATGTGGAGAAACTGTGTGATAAAATTGTGGCAGTGTTAGACTTGGGTAGGGAATGGCTGGGAGAAGAAGAGTTTTGAGGATGGAAGAAGGGCTTACCAGGGTGAAGGTGGTTGAAGCAATGAAGAAATCAAAATGGGAAAAGCCCCAGGTATTGTTGGAGTGTGTGGCAAAATGCTGAAATGTGGAGGAGAGATAGTGGTGGAATGGATATGGAAGATGTGTAGACTGGCTTGGGAGGAAGGTAGAGGACTGGAGGTTTGGTATAGGCTAATTGCTCCCTTACATAAAGGGAAAGGGAAAAGAGAGAAAGAAGTGTATGGTAATCATAGAGGCATTTGTCTTTTGAGTTTAATAGGAAAAATATATGGTAGGATATTTAATGATAGGGTTAGGGAAATAACAGGATTTAGTTCAAGAACAAGGAAGGTTAGGAAAGGGAGAGGTTGTTTAGATCAGATATTTGTTCTGAGATGCTTGGTGGAAAAGTAGCCACTAGGAAAAGGGAAGATATTACAATATATGCTGCCCCCAAGGTAGGGCACCATATACTGTAAGTTATATGTTGGAGTGGCCCTGGTGAGTGAGGGCAGGGTTTGGAAGCTTCCAGTTTTGTTGTTTTCAGACAAAACTGGCTTTTGAGAGGAATGAAGTTATGGAATGTACAGTGAGGCTGGACGGTGAGGAAATGTAAAATGTGAATGCATTTAAGTATTTGGGCTGTGCTGAGTAAGGATGGAAGTTTGGAGGTTGAAGCACTTGAAAGTGTACAACATTGCTGGAGCCCTCAGAACACTGTAATAAGAAATAGAGAAGTGAGTGTGGAAGTTATAGTCATTGCATGACAGTATTGCGATCCCTTCTCCTAGCATAGGGAAGTGAAGCTTGGTACTTCTTGGAAGGACAAAAATCACAAGTTACAGCAGTGGAGATGAATTACTGGTACTTTAAAGGAGCATGTGGAGGTAACATGGAGAGACAGATTGAAGGAGCATTGTGGTATTGATGTGGATGTGATTGAGAAAGTTTGGATAAATACGTTGAGGTGGTTTGGTCATGTGGAGAGGATAGAGAATGATCAACTTACTAGAGAGTGTATGTTAGCAAGGTGGAGGGTGAAAGATGGAGAGGGAGGCTGAGAATTAGACGGAGGGATGAATTGGAGAGATATGTGGGGGGCGGGGAGGGCAGTTTTATTCGCCCGTGTATGGAGTACAACTCTCATGTTTGGGAAGGCTCCCCACATGCAGTTCTTCTCAATAGGGTGGAGTCAAAGGCTTTTCGTCTCATTAACTCTCCTCCTCTTACCGATTTCCTTCAACCTTTGTCTCTTCGCCGCACTGTTGCTTCTTTATCTCTCTTCTATCGCTACTTCAATGGTCACTGTTCCTCTGAACTGTCTGCTTGCATCCCTCCACCTCTACGACGGACACGTAGTACCCGTCTAGCAACAAACTCTCATCCCTTTTCTGTCCAACTCTCTAATGCAAGAGTTAACCATTACTCCCAGTCCTTCATGTATGCAACTGGTCAACTCTGGAACTGTCTCCCTCTGTCTGTATTCCCTACTTCCTATGATCTCCAATCTTTCAAACGCAGTGTGTCCAGGCATTTCGAAATGAATGGATCTTGAATTTGGCTCTCTTTTGTATTGTGTTTACTTTTTCTTGGAAGGAACAGTATGCTGGCCCTGGCCTTTGGTTCCTTCTTCCTTGCATTAAAAAAAAAAAAAAAAAAAGTCAAATGGCAAGTGACAGGGTTTACTCACCTGGTTGGCTACCCCATTACTATTTAACAGTATGGCTCGGTAGGAATCTGCTTTTTTAAGAAGCAGGGCAGCCCATACCTGCTGGCACGCCAGCCCCATTCCCTATACACATCATCATCTGAATATACTATTGAGTAGGGGCTGAGTTTTGTGCCATATGCAGGGTTGATAAACTACTTGAAGGACTTCGAATTATGAATCGTAGTTATTCAGTATAATCAAACAAGATGTGACCTAGTTGTGAGTGGAGGGACTTTTTAAATGAAGTAACTGAGTCGGCGCTAACAGTATTATCAGACAGAGAATTCCAGAGGTCTATACATCTGATACTGAAGAACCTGCGTCTACACTCGGATGAAATGTGGGGCTTGGCCACCTTGAATCTATGACCCCTGGTGTGAGTTAATGAAGGAAGAGAAAAAAGTTTGGGCGGTGTGATTGGGGATTGGTGATGAAAGATCTTCCAGTATTTAATAAGGTCAGCTCTAATCAGTCTCCCTTTTACAGAATACAGGTCCAGGATTTTCAAACGGTCAGCATAACTGAGTTCGGACAGGCCATTGATTTGCTTGGTCCATCTGCGCTGTACAGACTCCAGGAGCTTCAGATCTCCGTGGTAGCCTGTATTCCATACAGTGGAGCCAAACTCCAGGATAGGTCTGATGTGGGATTTGAACAAAGTCAACATAAAAGCTCGGTCACGACAGAGGGTGGACTTCAACAAATTATTTGCCAGGCCTGCTGCTTTTTTTACGGTATTTCTTATGTGAGAGTGGAATTTCAGTGAACTGTCAACCAAGATACCTAAGTCTTTGTGTATAGTTTCTACAGAGAGATTGGTGTTGTTCATGTGATAGTGCTGAAGTGTGCCAATAGAGTTCCAATCAACTGGGCCTCTCTGACATCGCAGTACGGTGCACTTGTCAAAGTTGAAACATAAACCCCAGGACTCAGCGACCTTGTACACCATATCTATGTCCTTCTGACACGTATTTATGTCTGCAGCTAACAAGGAACAGGTATTGTGATGCAGCTTGAGGGTAAGGGGGTAAACAAAGGATGAGAGGCTTCGACCATGTTACCCCTACAGAGAGCCAAGTACAAATGGCATATTTCTGGTGGTATCCGGCAACTCCCCGCGCATGCGCCGTAGGGGGCGGACAGCTCGGGATAGGGGGACAGATTATAACGCTACACCGGTCCCATGGGAGATGTTGTATGCTGATGATTTGGTGTTGATTGCAGAGAATGAAAAGGAGGCGGAGGAAAGATTTAAGAAGTGGAGAGATGGTATGGGGTACAAGGGCTTAAGGGTAAATGCAGATAAAACAAAAATGATGATATCTGGGGTTGGTGGCGGTACAATCAGAGGAGAGGGAGAGTGGCCATGTGCAGTTTGCCACAAGGGTGTGGGAAGTAATTCCATCTTGTGTAGTGTTTGTGATAAATGGGTGCACAAGAGATGTAGTGATATTAGAGGTAGACTGCGAGATGATGCTGATTTCACGTGTGCAGCGTGTCGGGGAGAGCAGGTGGAGATTGTTAGGCATGAGAGGGTTGAACTTGTAGGTGAGTCTCTTGAGTGTGTGGAGGAGTTTTGTTATTTGGGAGACATGTTATGTGCCGGAGGTGAGGCTGGAGTTAGCTCGATTGTTAGGGTGAGAAGTGGTTGGAAGAAGTTCAGGGAGCTGTTGCCTCTCCTGACATTGAGAGGACTCTCCTTACGTGCTAAGGGATCTTTGTATGCAGCATGTGTTAGGAGTGTGATGCTGTTTGGTAGTGAGACCTGGGCAGTAAAGGAAGAGGATATTCGCAGGTTTGAACGTACAGAAATGACAATGATTAGGTGGATGTGCAGTGCGTCCCTGCGTGCAAGGCTTGGGGGAGCTGGGTTTACGATGGAAGAGTTGAGAGGTAGGATGAGACTGGAGTGTATTGGTGTTGTGATGAGGAGAGGTAGGCTGAGGTGGTTTGGACATGTGGAGAGGCTGGGGGATGATATTGGGTACAGAGGGTGAGAGGTGTTAATATTGGGGGAGGGGTTGGGAGGGGTAGACTGAGAAAGACATGGGACGAGGTCATTAAGTGTGACTTAAGGGTTAAGAGACTGAACAGGGAGGCTGCCAGGGATCGAGCAGCATGGAGAGCCGCCATTAGGTGACCAAGGCTGACGCATGCAAGCATGTTGGAGCCTTCAAAAACTAAAACGAAAACGAGCCGGTCCGCCAGGCGCCAGCTGCCCGCCATTCCTTGGAATATCAGTGGCGAGCCAGCTTCAGGAGGGAGAGGTTGAGTGCATCTCCCCCGACCAACACACTCGGGCACACATCCCGGTATGTATGGCTGCCACTTTTAATTCAGAATGCCTGAAAACTGAAGCAAGCCTTAGAAATTCTGTACACGGCTGAGAGCTGCCAGTGTACAAGGCTGGGACATACACACCCACTCATATTCAGAATGCCCAAACAAACACTGCGGCTTCTCAATTTGCTTGTATGACAGCTGCTGGTGTACAGGGCTGAAAGTTTTTATAATTGACAGTTTAATCTAAAATGCCTGAACACTGCAGCAAGCCTCTTTTCACATCACTGAAGGCTGGTGGTGTACAAGGCTGGAAGATGTGTATGCCACTTATAAAATGCCAGAACATTGCAGCAAATGCCCATGTGACAGCTTCTGGTGTACCAGGCTGGAAGAAGTGGCAAGACAGGTTTTTTAGGGAGGTTGAGTGCCTGGCATGCTCCTTCTCCCCCCCCCCATACTTTTATTGACGGTTGCGAAAATTCAAAATGCCTAAACACTGCAGGAAGCCTCACAAATTGCATCCATGAATGAGAGGTGCTGGTGTCCAAGGCTGGAAGATAGGTAAGTATTATGTATGTTTCTGTTTGAATCAAAATACCTTAACACCAGCAAGCCTCGGATTTTGCGTAACTTACATGGCAGAGAGTTGTTGGTTTATGAGGCTGGAGAATAAAGTATGTAATTCACAGGGCCTTAATATTGCAGCAAGTCCCAGAAATTGCATCCATAAATGAGAGCTGCTGGTGTTCAAGACTGGAAGGTATATATTAGTGTCGTGTATGGTTGCCACTGATTCCAAGTGCCTGAACACAGCAGCAGCAGCAAGCCTCAAATTGCATAGGTGGTTTGAGAGCTGCTCATGTACAAGGCTGGAATGAGACAATAGTGTACACAAGGGAGACTTCGTTCCTCTGTTTTGGATGAGAACAGTTGAAAATCGTTTGAACTTTGAATTTTAAGCAATAGTCTCTTGCATCATTAGTTTTGTGTAGCAATGAATATGGCTTGATGTTGTAAAACTATTAATTGAACACTATACTTCAGAAATCCACTGAATTAGCGTCAGGAAATTTGCGGCTTATGCTGTTCGACTTTTCTTCCAGTAGTATTTGTATGAAGTTGGATTCATTCGGGAATCTGAAGACCAACAATACTTCATGTGGTAATATTTTGAGTTTTATGTTTTTTGACTCATGGGATGCATCATGGACTGATGTGTTTGGTCTTTTGATTGCATGCAGCTCAAATGTCTGCTTCAGTCCGTTATACTCCTCTGCCTGTTACCTCCTGTGGTTTAAACGATGTATCCAGGCATCTTAGAGTTCATGAACTTTGAACTGGGTTTTGTTTTAAGAACAACTTTGAGGCATTTACACTTGGTTGTTTCCCTTTTACTAATTACTGTGTGCTGTTCTTTATCTTGAATACCCAGTTCTTGATGCTTTGGCGGGAAGGACGTCATTTTGTGTTTAATAGGTCTGTGCCAATGCTACTTACGAGGGTGAGATGCAAGGCCAAAGCTTGGGTTCGGCGGTAATTATTCACAGGTAGTGGTACCTGTTTTATTCGATTCTCAGGCGGGACGGACTTTATTTCCTGTTTCACGGGCTCCAACTCGACCCTTCCGGTATACGAGGGCGAGATACAAAGTCATAACTTGGGCATGGCGGTGGAAGCTTGGAATGAGGAGGGCAAGCCAGTGTTGGATACCAGGGGAGACCTAGTGTGTGTCAGGCCATTCCCATCCATGCCTACACACTTTTGGAATGACGAAGGTGGAATTAAATATACTAATGCATATTTTGCAAAGTAACTACAGCTGTAGAGGAAAGAAGGGGTATCAAGAGTCTTTGAAGATTTCCTAGCACTTTCCTAGTTATTTGTGGCAAATACACATTAATTTCCTTATATACTAATGCAGTTGTGGTGATAAGATAAAAGTAACAAACAAGTGAGTGCAGTGATATATCATGCAGAGGGCTGCCAAACATTACTTTAATTTTCCCTCGTCCGTGCCGACAGTTTTGGCAGTGCACGGACCCACGGTGACTATATGATACTGAACTCCTGTACCGGCGGTGTTACCATGTCGGGACGCAGTGGTGGCACGCTGAACCCAAATGGTGTTAGGTCTGGCAGTGCTGAAATTTACAGTGTTGGTAAGTTGGTGCTGTTTTTGGCCATTTGTCAGAGTTTCGGCCAAATAGCATTAGGTGTTGGACGAACAGTTTTCCTTTACAGGATGTCAGCAAGAGTAGAGCCCAATTTGCTACATTTGACTAAAACCTGTTGATTACAAGGCTCTCTGGTGAATAAATGTTTTTTGGGGATTACCGTTATTGCCTTACTGAAGAAAGTTTGTTTTATGATTGTGCACACATTGCTGCAGAAACTGTAATTATGATACAGTAGTTCTGTTTGTACATTGCTCCAGAACGTTTGATAGTTTTGTGCACACCTCTGCCAGAAGTGTAGTTATAATAGTTTGTGTGTCAGTACTTCTACAAGCACCAGGCAGGTGATGGCTCATACCGTCTTTCATCAGTGCTTGGGGAGGTTGCCTCTTGTATGGGAAAGGAACATCCTTAAAAAAACAAAAACCACTTCAATACCTTTAATGGTTACGTTGTGACACATCAGTAACTTTAGGTGTTATTTTCTCGTTTTTTAAAAGTGGTGCTTACGATGTTGTGATTCTAGACTCCTCATATAATGTACGGGCAGTTCAGTTCAGTTTGGTTGATAGGTGAGGAGTATTGCCTTAGTATCGGTACTCCTCCTGTCAATTTACTTATTTTTATTCTAATTAAATATATTATTATTATTATTATTATTGTGTTAGATTGTAGTGGTACAAACTTATAGTGTCGCGTTGGGTGAAAAGTGATTGATGAGAGTGTTTGCTTGTTGTTTGTTTGAAGGAATGGTGTCTGTTGTTGTGATGGCAGCATGTGATTGTGTAGTGTTGCTGTTGGAGAGTGTGATGCTGTTTAGTGTTTTGTAGAGTTTGCTGGTGTTTGTTTAGTGATCAAGTGTTTGGAGATAATTATTCCAATTTAGTGTTTATTGTTCTGATATTTTATTGTTTATTTGAGTGTTGAATTCTTGTATTTGTTGTACAGTGTCTTCTGTATGGGGTGTTGAGGAGTGTAGTGTGTCCTGTTGACTGATGAGGCCTTGAATTTCTGGTGTGAAGTTGGGATTATGTCTTTTTCTGTTGCCTCTAGGAATGTGTCTTGTGTCTACGTTTGGTATAATTGTATTGAAAAGGTGCACAGAGATGTTGAAGTTTGTGATGGATGTACCGTTTAATGTTTCAAAGTGTTGTTCTGCTTCAGCTGTGAAGGCCTCCCAATTGGCTGTCTTATAAGTAGTGTGTGTGCGCCTGTGGCCAGCTGGGGTGATTCTGGTTTTGGTAGTGATGATGATCGGGAGGTGGTCAGAGCCAAGGGTTCTGACCACTCCCCAGGATGTTGTGGAGGTGAGGTCTAGCTATCTATCTATCTATTGCCAGACGCCTCAATCCCGAACGGGGTGGCCACAAACAAATCGCCTCCATGTCACTCTGTCCCCTGCCATTTCACTACCACGCTTCGAACTCACACCCCCCTCTCTCATATACCTCTCCACTCCATCCCTCCATCTCATCCTCGGCCTCCCCCTCCCTCTCGCCCCTTCCACCTCACTCACATACACTCTCCTCGTCAATCTTTCACTCTCCATCCTCTCCAGGTGAGGTTTGGGGAGCAAAAGGTGATGTATGGGAAAGAGGACTTGGTGTTGGTTATGGGAATGTTCTATAGCCCGACGTCCAAATCCAGCAAAATGTGGCCACAGACAAAATGCCTCCAAGTCACTCTATCACCTGCCATTTGCCTACCCTCCCCCCAGCTCCCTTCCCCCTCCCTCATATACCTCTCTACTCCATCCCTCCACCTCATCCTTGGTCTTCCCTCCCTGTCCCTCCCTCCATCCCACCTGCATACACCCTCTTAGTCAGTCACTCATTCTCCATTGTCTCCATACTGTACGTCCAAACCACCTCAGTGTATTTCTCCTAATTTACTCAACCCCATCCACATCCACCCCACAATGTTCATCATTTCTTCATTCATCAACCTGTCCCTCCATGTCACTCCACATGCTCCTCTCAAGTAACTCCTTTCCACTGCTCTCGCTCTTGACTGGTTACCCTCTAGCAAGGTCCATGCCTCGCTTCCATACGTCAGGGTAGGGATCACGATACTATCATGCAGTGACTTCTTGACTTCCTTACTCATCTCCCTATTTTTCATCACCGCCTTCAGTGAACCAACAATCTTCCTTCCCTGCTGTACTCTTTCAAGTATTTCATCCCCCAAACTTCCATCCTTACTCATCACACTACCTAGGTACTTGAATGCACTCACATTCTCCATATCCTCACCATCCAACCTCACTGTGCATTCTGTGACTTCATTCCTCTCAAACACCATAACTTTACTCTTGTTCACATTGACTTTCAGATTCCTCTTCTTACACACTGTCCCAAATTCATTCACCAAACCTTGCAACTCCCCTTCATCTTCACTCAACAATACTGTATCATCAGCAAACAACAATACCGGAATCTTCCACATCTCGCCCTCATTCATTAGAGCCACTCCCACATCCACTGCCCTACCTTGCACCTCCTTTACAACCCCATCCATGTATATATTTAACAGCCATGGAGACATCATACAACCCTGTTTCAGTCCCACTTTCAGATCAAAGAACTCACTCAGCTCACCATCCACTCGCACAGTA
>JAGKTI010038211.1:0-10760 GCA_018397915.1 Birgus latro | reverse complement strand
GGTAGTAGTCGTAGTAGTGGTGGTGGTGGTGGTGGTAGTAGTAGCAGTAGTAGTGGTGGTGGTGGTAGTAGTAGTAACAGTGTAGTACAGTAATAGTAGTTGCAACCCCAGGCTCATCTGAACATGGTGGACTGTCATCTGAAATGGGCGTTCTCCTGTGGTACACTGTACGTTTGGGGGATAGGGGATGGAATAAGGGACGTTTGGCAGGTAGTGGATCCACCTAGTCATCTCGGTGCCACGGCATGAAGGCGTGGCTCTGAAGAGTAAATGGAGTACATTAAATCTCGGCTTAAGGCTGCCTCCAAGCGGTGCTGTACAGGCATACTCTCGCACACTCGTCGTTTAAAAATTACCACCACTTTCCTTTAGTTTATTTCTGCCTATGTCGCGTCAGTATTATCTTGTCGATTACTGATACAAATTTGGTCGATACTGAAATGATTTAATGACCTACAAGAGAACAGTGAGGTGTGGTAGGCAAAATAAACCACATAGAGATGATTTATGAAAGTCTCCCAAACCCTAATATTCCACCTTCCATTGCTGTTAGTTGTAGATTACTCCCTGCCGTGTTGGAGATGGGCGCCTTCACGTGGTGGCATCGATATAACCAGGCGGATCAATGTACCTCATCTCTTTCCATTCCCCCGATCCCCTGGGGAGGGAGCGGGGAAGAATACATCACCATCCTTTTTTTTTTTTTTTTTTTTTTTATGTGTCCGACTCTGGGCATAGGCTTTACAGCCTGCTATCAAGGCCCAGCCGTCCTCCTAACCTCTACATGTCACCACTTCGGCGCTAACACCCACCGTCCATATTGAATACATGCTAGGGATGTCTCATACAGGACTGGTGTATTGGTATTAGCGGGGTTATTTTTACGACATGTCGGCGGGTCTTCTGGTAGATCAGTAAAGCCTGATTTAATGAAATTCAAATCCTTAAACTGTTCCCTGCCTCAGCGAGGATTCGAACCTGGGTCCTTCGGGACTGCAAGCCAACTCTCTACCGATCGAGCTACCGCCTCCCCTGCTTGTAAGAGGCGACTAAAAGGGGCCTTTTTGTCTCCGGTCTTTCTCTCCTTGCTACCCTCTTCTTCTCTTGTCCCACATCTCTTAATATTTCCGTGTTTCTTCCGGCCTTTATTTCTATTCCTGTTTGGTTAGATACTGGTTTCATGGCATGATAAGGGCTTCCCAGTTGATATCGACCCTTCCTTCCTTCTTGAGTCAAGACTTTAAGCCACCTGGCCAATCAAGCCACCTCAACGCCAAGGCCATTTCAACTACTAACTGCTAACTACTACTACTACTACTACTACTACTACTACTACTACTACTACTACCGTACTACTACTATTACTACCCTCCTTTCTTTTCACCCACCTGTTTTCACATTTGTTAGGGATCCAAACCCGATGTTCCCGTGTGTGTGTGTGTGTGTGTGTGTGTGTGTGTGTGTCCTCAGTGCTATGGCGCACGGTCCTGATGGAATCCCACCTAACCATGTCAAATCTCACGAATTTATCCATACCTAACTTAATTCAGCTTCACCTAACTCAACCCAACATAATCATATTTAAACTGACCTAATTAAACCCAGTCGTAACTGTCCTATCCATACTTAGTCTTACTGAACCTCGCCTAATCTCGAATGACCTAATCCAACCTAAATTAACCCAGCCTAATCTAACAGCCTTACCTAACCCCGTCTAATAATATTTAATCTCACAATCTTACCTAACCTCCCTATACCTAATCCTAACCTAATTCAGCCTAACCATATCTAAACCGACGTAATCTCACCCCGTCTCACTTAACCTGACTATACCTAGCCTAACCAAACCCAGGCAAGCCTAAAATGACCTAATCCAACCAAACCTCACTCAGGCTAACCCAATGTATTATAACCCAGCATAAACTGACGTATTCTAACTGTGTAACCTAATCCGGCTGTACCTAATCGAACTGAACCCAGCCCAACCTCAAATTACCTAATCCAACCAAACCCAGCCTAAATTAACCTAACCTAGCTTCTGTTCAGCCGATCTTTCGCTTAGATTTGATGGTGTGTGAAAGTCTACGGACGTCACACTCAATGTTTGGCCCTATTGTGTGTGTGTGTGTGTGTGTGTGTGTGTGTGTGTGTGTGTGTTTGAAACTGGTAAAATAATACACCAGGTTATGAAAAATACACATATTTCTTCCCTTACAGCTTCTATGAATTTGTTATCTCACAGCCAGATTAAGTATAAGTAATTAACATCATCATAACCACCTTTATAATTCCTGCTTTTCAAATTGTCATAATGAGAGATACAGAGGAAAATTAAGTAGTATTGCAGACATAAATATCGATTCAGTAATGAGTCTGAAAGTAAGTAATGGTGTGTTCGGTAGTAAGGGCCTAGCCAGGAGCCAGGAAGGGGTACAGTGATTTGGCCACTTATTTATGTTTGTATTTATTTATTCTGGTGTTTATGTTTTCTGGGTTCCTTCCTTTACCACGAGGACTCGTATTCTTGTCGGTTAATGAAGCTCCCTAACACCTTTTCCTAACTGAATTATTCTGTCCTGTTCTTTGTTATGTAAATCCATTAAACAACACCATACACAGCATAAGTAACATTCATATTGATATTACTCAGCCGTATTCAAAAATAAATCACTACGGAAGAGGTTTTAGGGAGCATCATTACCCGACGAGAATACTGGCTAAGATGTACATCATATTAATCAAAATACTACTATAGTACTTTACAAGCAACTACTGTATATCTTAAGAATAACCATAACCAAAATCCAGTCTCCCCCCCCTCCTTCCATGATAAATTTCTGGCTGCGCCTTTGTTCGAAGCCTCCCCCCCCCAAAAAAAAAATCTCTTAATATTGCGTAAGAGATTCACAACTGTTCGTGTAAATGTGTCGATTTTACTGTCCTCTTTTTGTACATATAATACTTAAACCGTAACTTGGCCTAGACTGTCGTCCTTTTGTAGTTTATTTATTTATTTATTTATTTATTTTTACTCAGTGGCAGGATAAGACAGTACCGTAGTTCTCCCTCCTTCCCACAGCACTTCTTCGTGACTTGCATGATATTCTTGCGTTAATCTCACCTTACAGCTCGATACTCAAAATGGAAAGATAGCAGTTTTTGGTCAGGTTAGAGTCAAATTGGTGCAGTATCGCAAACGTAACGATTTAACCACTTCTTTGCGATATCTAGGGTTGTTCGAAAATAGCACTTCACTAAAAATTCGCCTGATGCTGTCTTACGTGTTGTGGGACCGGCTGAGTTTGCTGGTGTGAGCTTGGGTGTGGCAATGGGAGTAGGAAATGGATAAATGATGCAGGGTAGACATTGATAAGGCTGACTGAGCCGTCCCCCGCAACACACAAGAAATAGCATGTTGGAACACACACACCTTTCTCTCTCTCTCTCTCTCTCTCTCTCTCTCTCTCTCAAAACGTAAGGTTGGTGGGCCTGAACACATAACGCACGCTCGACTCTGAATCCACAAGCCACATGCGACACTCCCCCTTTGAGTCCCTTTTGGAGCACCTGTCTTCAATTCTTTGTGTGTGTGTCGGGCGTGGGCGTGCTGGGGCGTGGGTGGGCGAAGGGGGGTTACCCAGACAATCCATCTTTAGTATATTGAAGTACAAATCGCCTATGATTTTTGCCAAAGGGTCCTCAACACTCTTCAAGCAACGATACAGCTCCGTCTCACACAGGCAATGCGACCTGAGAAAATAAACAAATAAATAAATAAAGTAAATAAAAATAAATAAAGAAAGAAAGAAAAAGGTTACGTTCCTTTCACACTAGCTTGGTTCAAATTTTCGACCCTTTGCAGCTTATTTCACTTTGCTCAGTGGTCAGATAATTCCGTGGCTCTACATCCCTTTCCATGGCACTTATTCGAGACTAGTACCATACTCTAGTGCCACTTGATATAAAGAATTATTATTTTTACCTTAACTTGGCCCAAATTTTCTACCTTTTGCCCCCCCCCTCCGTGATGCAGGGGAGAGAATATGAAGTGTAATATGGCACCGTATACTGCTGTTGTCCTAGGAGGATACCGGTATATAGCATCTCTGTCTTACCAGTTGCTTTCTGTTTATGTGATTTGGTACTCTGATTATTTTAGTACCTACCGTAATGTCCGTATTTAAAAAGATGTACAAGGCATACAGGACAATATGAAACAGGCAAAAAAATGGATAAGGAATAGTGTTTGGGCGCCAATAACCCACAGTGCGTAAGATATATGGACGCCTGTGGTGTGGAACAGAGAATTTCAAGGGAGTGAGTAATGAAGGAAGGAAGGTATGGCTGAATTACACGGCCCCCTGTTGTTAACTCTGCCTTTGTACTTCTCTCTTCCTACCCTTGGATGCTACCGACGCCATTAATTACTAATCAGAACTTGTACTGGCCCTAATCTGGAAAGAACCCTGATCCATATCTAGATTCAGACAGCAGCATAAAAATGCCTTTAATTCTATCCTGTATATACTGTACAGCATTGTTCGTCGAAGCCACAGTGTGCGTGTGTCAATGTTGGTACTCACTTAGTGGTAAATCCGAGGTTGGCGATAGAATATCGTGTAGCGAGAGGCACCAGCTTGACGGGACAGTGGTCGTGTGTGCGGCAGCAGGAGTCGAGGCGGGCACGAGGACCCAGCTGGTGGTACGACCTGGCCTGGTCACGACGCCCACACCACAGTGTTCCTGGCAGGATGCCCACCAGGGCAGAGCTGCCCACCCACCAGTCGTCGTTGTTGCCTGCACACACAACATGTTAACGTTTACATTACACCAGCACACTCTTAACAGAAATATAATCGTTTGGCAGTTACCCTCATCCCCTACCCCCCAAAAAATATTCCTTTCTGAAAAGAACTCCAGACTTTCAGAATGAGATACTACGAGTGTACTTTCTTTCCTGAGTACTTTTTCGTTGCTAGCATGGTACTCTTTTGTTATTGTCGCAGCTCAGCATCCTAAACAGAGAGAAGGTAAAGTTAAGGTGAATTAAAAGCAGTAACCAAGGAGACTCATTCATGCGTTACATTATATAAGATTGAATTTCATGCTACAGCGACTTACCGTTCAGTTTGTATTTCAGTTCCATCAAGTAAAGGCGGCCCGGCTTGGACCTTCTTTTATACGTGGGTGTAATTCTTCCTTGTTTTATATAGTAATTAGGACATTTTGAGAAGAAGAAAAAACTGATTTAAGTTGTCTGACCTGGTAGTGAGGTAAGGGGTGCGGATGCAGGTGCGGATGTAGTTGTGGGCGTGGGTGTGAATGTAGAACCTGATAGTGAGAAATGAATTGTAGGTGTGGGTGTAACAAAAGGCTTTTGTGAAGTGTGGGTGGGGGTGTGAGTGTAGCAAAACACAAAACCGACACTGTCTGACCTTGTTGTGACGTCTGAGGTGTGGGTGATGGCTGGGTTGGTGGTGGTGTGTTGAGGGCGCCGCAGAGGGATATGATGTGCACCATATGGGTCAGTGAGACGGGGCGCAGTGGCATTACGGCCCCGAGGTACTGCAGGGCCTCTTGCTGCTCCCACTCCTCGCTGCAACCGAGGGAGAAATGGGAGGAATGGTTTACATTCTTATCTCTCCCACTAGACATAACTGTTGTTCATTCCTCTACCTGTATCCAGACGTAATTACTGTGGTCTACTCAGGAACTAACATTGACAAGGATTTCTGTGTTTATCCATGTCAGACATTTTTTTTTTTTGGAGGAGGGGGGAGAGGGGAAGGGGCGAACACATCCTTCTATTTTCGGCAGACCAGTAACTACGAATGATAAAAGGCCAGTGTTCTTTGCCTATACAATTGTATCTCTATGCTTAAAACAGGTGAGAAAAGAAGTGAATTTTGATTTTGTGATTATTTAAGTGCATCAGTAATTCTAAAAGAAATCACCCTCCCCCCCTTTTGGAAAATTTTGGACCGGCCCTGCATGTATCCGTCTTTATGCTCTATACCTCCACGGTAAAAATGTACTACTGTAGCACTAATTCCAATCCATTTTAAAATCCTCCGCGTCTGAGGTCAACATTACTATATACCGTTCGTCAATGCGTGTCTCATAACATACAGGGCAAGTCATTAAGTTTATAAAGACTCGGCCCGTTGCTTAAACAAAAAAAAACATCTGAAGTGCAAGGCTTATTGTAAAATCGACGCATCTCTGCTGGTTGTGGCGTTGGAAAGTGTTGCCGGTATGTGAAAGTTATGTATGTGATCGCAGTATGAATTACACACACACACAAGATATATATATATATAGAGAGAGAGAGAGAGAGAGAGAAAGAGAGTACAGTACTCACATAACTTCAAGCACCGTGCAGTTAGTTACGGTGCCGTCGTGTCCGTGGTGGACCATGGCCACTGCCTGGTCGTGGAAGTAGGCCGACCACTGGTTGTCATCACGCCTTCTGAACCACCCCTGAGACGGAATGGGGTGACTGCCGAAACCCTGACGGCGAGAAGGAAACCTGGGGAAACTCCGCGGAGAAGGCGCGTGGGAAGACGTGGAGGTGGCTGTGGGTGGATCTTGACTGTGAGGAGGTTGTGTGGGGTTTGTCAAGAGGTTTAAAATACGAGAGGAAGGTGTGGGGGTGGCTGTGAGTGGACCTTGATTATGAGAGGGTTGTGTGGGATTTGTACTGTGCGGAGGAGAAATAGGGGTGACTGGGGGAGAAGAGGAGGAGGAGAAAGAGGTTTGTCCTATATGATGTAGAGGGATGGAGGAGGAAAGAGGGAGAGAGACAGTTGGTGTACGAGGCCGGAGACGTGAATCTGGTTTGAATGTGTAGGAAGAACTACTAGGGGGTGAGGTGGATGTTGGTAATTCCTGAGGGGTGGCTGTAGATGATGATGATCCAGTTGGAGGAATGGAATGGGCTTGGCATTCTTGGCATTTCTTATTTTCCGTAATATCTCCATCTTTGCTTGGTTCCGTGCGTTCCTCATTCACTGGCAGTTGGGTGGGGGTGTTTTGTATCAGGCTAGTGTGTTCCGCAGTCTTTGTACCATTATCTGCCTTCTCCACGTTGGTTTCTCTATGCTTGTGCACTCGTTCTGCACTACCACCATCTTCATTGACTGTATGCACATCCGCTGTCCTTGAGGATTCCCCCAAATTGTTGTCTTCTGATAAACCGGACAAATAATCCGTGGGTTCTTCTGTTAACGTATAATCGCGTTCTTGCAAAGTAGGGAAAGCTCCTGCTAACTCATTCCTTGAAGACACGAAGAAAATGAAGATGAAAAATGTGAGGAAAATGAATCCTGTACGAGCTGATCTACGTAGGCTGCTTCCTGTCATTTTTAAGCATATGTATGTATATATATATATATATATATATATATATTTATATATATATTTTTTTTTAGATTGGGAATGTCACAGGTGTGGAACCTTATGTCAGGTGCAGTTAAATTTTGTATGCATAATTTTTTGACAACGACAGCTCTTCAGAACAGCAGGAAATCTGCATGCATTATTTCGATTTAAAAAGTTGACGATTGGTGGCATGTAGAATGTACTGTTAACTTAATATCAGTTCCCTTATCATATCACTTCCTTTATCTTACATTACTCAAGTTTCATTCCATCACTCATTTATTAGTCTGTGAACACGGACGTCACCTGGAAAGATAAATTTAGTTAGATACTGTGGTAACTTGCCGTCGGAGTAGTAATATTATCCTTCCAGAATGCGATACAGCTAATACAGTGTAGAATGTATGATGGTATATGAAAAACCTGGCCGTCAGGTCCTTACAAAGTTGCTTCCGTGAAAAAAATAAAAGACACGGGCACCTTCCACATTAAGATTCCTACCTAGTGATAAGAGAGTTGCCATCGCCCTACTTCCACAAATTATTATTATTTTTTTTTTTTTTAATCTAGCTAAGTTGAACACTACATATAGAATTCTGAGTGCTTTTCGGTAACAGTATAGGCTACTCTCTTCTCATCACCTGAAGCATTACACACTATTAATTTTGCAGAGATTAATAGCACAGCCAACGGTACTTTCATATCTGTTAACAAGTGTTGATAGGTTTTTATGATGCATTACATTGCACTGCTGAACGTTTTTACTGGTTTGTGAGTCATTTATCACTTTCACACCTCACAGGTCTTCCCCGGATGTGTTCATTGCGGCCGTCTTGAAGTTCTTGCTCCGCTACAAGCGTCACGGTGGTCGAGTTTCCAGCGGGTTCATCACAGCAGATTAACAAAGCGGTACCTACACACACCTGGCGCACCTTGATTCTGTGTTAGACGAGATTTGTGTTGTCCAGAGAGGCCTCAGTGGACATCCGCTCGACGATAACACATCCACTGCTTGTATCGCCTGCTGGACGGAGTGAGAGACTAGAACACTCCCATGGATAAAAGCCAGGAGGGGCCGAGCACAGCTTTCACCGCGGCCAGCTGAGTGGGATTCCAGTGTTGCCAATTGTCACACTCTTTAACCCACAGTGTAGAGACTCTGCACTGTGCTTTAACCCGCCCACGTCGGGTTTGACACAGCAGAACATCCATTATTATTTCCCCTCTCTCTATAGCCAGTTTTGCCGTCATTCCTATTTTACTAATTTTATTTTACGGGAAGCGTCTTTAAGTCACAAACTGAAACGTCTTTAAATCACAAACATAAACATTTTAAAATCGTATTGTTTGATTCCTTAGCACAAAATACGTTCCTTCTGTTTGACGTTGTTATTTAGAATTTGGCACTGAGAATGGAGATGTGTGAAGCAAGGCAGGAAGTGGGAGATGTGAGAATGAGAAAAATGTGAAAGGATTGGTAAAAGGAGGATATGAATTGAGTGAGAGTAGGCAAAAATAAGAAGGTGGAGATGACATGGATGGAGGACTAAGAATGAGAGGGGAAATGAATTTATCAAGGGAGCAGATGATGATAGGAGGAAAAAATATGATAGGATTAGGAAAAGGGGAAGGAAGGAAGTCAAACGAAGGGGAGAATGATCAGACACGAATGAGAATGGGAGTGGCATGGAGGGTGGAATAAGAAAGAAAGTAGTGATGATGATAGGAGAGGAAGATGCGAAAGGATTGGGAGAAAGGGAAGGAACTGAGTCAAGTGAAAGGTAGAGATGAGATGCGAGGGGAAGGATGACACAGAAGAAGGAAGAAGGCAAGATTGTGCGGAAAAGTGGATGATGATGATGGGAAAGGCGAAAATAATAAATGAGGAAAAATGGAGGCGGGAATGGAATGAAGCGGAGCGACCAGGGGGAGAGAAGCGTAGGCAGTTAAAGGAGATGAAGTAAGAGTTTGGAGGGAGCTTAATACGGTGGGCGGAGAGGCATACGTATTAACCCTTTCGGGGCTCATATACACCCCGTCTTTAGTGATTTATTTCTAGGTATGGGAAGTTAATATCCATTTTTTTTTTTTAATGCAAGGAAGAAGGAACCAAAGGCCACGGGCCTGCATACTGTTCCTTCCAAGAAAAAGCAAAAACAGTACAAAAGAGAGCCAAATTCAAGATCCGTTCAATTCGAGATGCCTGGACACACTGCGTTTGAAAGACTGGAGATCATAGGAAGTAGGAAATACAGACAGAGGAAGACAGTTCCAGAGTTGACCAGTTGCATAAATGAAAGACTGGGAGTAACGGTTAACTCTTGCATTAGAGAGTTGGACAGAAAAGGGATGAGAGTTTGTTGCTAGACGGGTACTACGTGCCCGTCGTAGAGGTGGAGGGATGCAAGCAGACAGTTCAGAGGAACAGTGACCATTGAAGTAACGATAGAAGAGAGATAAAGATGCAACATTGCGGCGAAGAGACAATGGTTGAAAGGAATCAGTAAGAGAAGGAGAGTTAATGAGACGAAAAGCCTTTGACTCCACCCTATTGAGAAGAGCTGCATGTGGGGAGCCTCCCCACACGAGAGTTGTACTCCATACACGGGCGAATAAAACCCGTATACAAGGTCAACAACTGTGCAGGGGTAAAGAAAGTTCGGAATCGACTTAGCACACCTAATCTCTTGGAAGCAGATTTTACAAGAGATGTAATATGTTCTTTCCAAGACAAATCCTGAGAGAATGAAACCCCAAGCATGTTCAAGGATGATGCAGGACATAACTGTTCATTATTAAACACTAGTGGGTAATCCTGAGGAAGATTTTGTCGGGTCCGATATGTGTAAGAACTGAGTTTTTGATGCATTGAAAATAAGATTATTTTTACCCCAATCAGAGATACGAGCCAAATCAGACATTAGGTGTGCCATAGCCTCGTCCCTTTTTTGTTGAAGTAACTGCTGAGATGGACGTTGCGGGAACCGAATGGAAAGGTGAAGAGTGGAATCATCAGCATATGAGTGGATAGGCTTAGATGTGCAGCTTAGAAGGTCATTGAAGAATAAAAGGAAGAGTAGGTGATAGGACAGAACCCTGAGGAACACCACTGTTGATAGGTCTAGGAGAGGAACGATGGCCGTCTACAACAGCGGCTATAGAACGACCAGAAAGGAAGCTAGAGATGAAGGCACAGATAGAAGGATAGAAACCGTAGGAGGGCAGTTTGGAAATTAAAGATTTATGCCAGACTCGATCGAAAGCCTTTGAGATGTCAAGTGCAATGGCAAAGCTTTCGCCATAGTTCCGAAAGGAGGATGACCAAGAGTCAGAAAGGTAGGTGAGAAGATCGCCAATGGAGCGTCCCTGACGGAACCCAT
>JAGKTI010038208.1:0-10760 GCA_018397915.1 Birgus latro | reverse complement strand
GTAGTCTGGAGGGTGAAGTGCTCGAAAGGGTACAGCAGGGAAGGAAGGTTGCTGGTTCGTTGAAAGCAGTGATAAGAAACAGGGAGGTGAGCATGGAAGTGAAAAAGTTGTTACATGACAGTATTGTGATACCAACTCTGACATATGGAAGTGAAGCTTGGACCCTGTTGGAAGGACAGAAGTCAAGAGTGAGAGCAGTGGAAATGAGTTATTTGAGAGGAGCATGTGGAGTCACATGGAGAGACAGACTAACAAATGAGGAAGCGAAGGAGCGTTGTGGTGTGCTTGAGGACGTGATGGGAAGCGTTAGGAGAAACACGTTAAGGTGGTTTGGACATGTGGAGAGGATGGAGAGTGAAAGATTGACGAGGAGAGTGTATGTGAGTGAGGTGGAGGGGGCGAGAGGGAGGGGGAGGCCGAGGATGAGATGGAGGGATGGAGTGGAGAGGTATATGAGAGAGGGGGGTGTGAGTTGGGAGTGTGGTAGTGAAATGGCAGGGGACAGAGTGACATGGAGGCGATTTGTTTGTGGCCACCCCGTTCGGGATTGAGGCGTCTGGCAATAGATAGATAGACAGATAGACCTGTAAAGAGAAATACTGAAGTAGTTAGAAATGAAAAAAGATGTACACCCACGATCACTAATTTCTGTCCAGGGGAGCCCCCTTCTTACCCCAGCATACCCAGGGAAGAGGAGAGGGGGGGGCGAAATGAGCTCCACCTGCCTCTACCCCAGCTGCCAACCCTCCCCCATACCCCTACCATCCCACTCCCCTCCCGTCATTCTTAACTGGCAGTTACATCTCAAGGTGAATTCAAGCTTAACACTCTTGGTCCCACTGCTAATACAAACACAGAACACTAGGATATGTTAAAAGAATATGATATAACTATCAACATGCTGCAGCAAGAAATTAATGCAATATGACAGTGACAGTAAAACAAAAAACATTAGCAACAGGCCTCATGTGTTGGGTGCACTGCTTTGGAGAGAGAGAGAGAGAGAGAGAGAGAGAGAGAGAGAGAGAGAGAGAGACACACACACACACACACACACACACATCAAGTGCTCCTGACCGACCCAGCGAATTACACAACACACACACACATCGAGGGGAAATAATCGATCGAGGGGAAATAATCGCAGAACTAGCAGTGAAAAGGAGATAGCCTATTGTGATTATGTGGTTGAATGCGTGAGTGGTGGTCCCGTCGGAAATTAGTTTAAAAAAACGCAAGTTTCGGCCCTAAAAATACAAGACAAAGTGAAAAAGAAAGTTTCCATATGGTTGTATCATGGCGGAGAGAGACGGAAGATTGTTTACAACTGACAAGGGGGAATTTGTGGGCTTCTCCGAGCTAAATGTAGGCAAAGGAAGTGATAAGCTGCAAGAAACAAGAGTAACAGGAGTAGAGAAAACGGCGGAGAGGAATGTCCAGGAGTTAAAAAAGGTATGGGAAGTAATTAAGCAGCTGCAGGAACGGACCATAGAGCAAGAGAGAGAGATCAAACTCCTACAGAATAGGCTGGAAAAAGTTAGCACACGTAGTGAGGAACAAGAAAAAGAAGTTACAGAATTAAAGGCGAATAACGAATCCGCACCAAATGAAATAAAACAGCTGAAGAGGGAGAATAAGAGGTTGGAAGAAGAAAGGGACAGAATAAAAAGTAAACTAGATGAATATGAATCAAAATCGAGGAGGCAAGATGAGCATATTCAGGAAATCAAGGAGCAACATAAGGGGTGGAAGAAAATACAGGAGGAAGGAAATGTAAATTTGAAGGAAATCATAGAACAACAAAGTAAGGAAAAAGTGGAGAAGGAAGTAGTTAGAGTACTAAGAAGTAAAGAATCTTTGGTCAGGGATGTAGCAGACAAGAAAAAATGTGTGATAATTTCAGGAATAAAAGAAAAACGAATGACAGTAAGATCTGAAAGAGAGAGAGAGGAACTGAGCAAGGCTAAAGAAATAATATCAGTGGTTATGGAAGGAAACAATGAAGCCCAAGAAGAGACTGAAGAAGTGTTTAGGTTAGGAAAGTACGAGGATGGTGGGGCAAGGCCCTTGAAAGTAAAGTTTAAGTCTCAAGTAATAGTGAATGAAATCATAAGTAGAACGTGGAAATTGTCAGAGAAAGAGGGGTTTAAAAATGTTTGGATTAGGAGAGATGCAAATGAAGAGGAAAGAGCTAAATTAAAGGAGTTAGTAAAGGAAGCAAAGATAAAAAACGAACAACGAACGGAGAAAGAGAAGACAGAGTTCTATTGGAGGGTTATAGACCAGAAATTGAGAAAGTGGTACCGATGGAAGGAAGGAGAGACGAGAGTATAAAAAACGATGAAAAAAGTTTAAAAGTGGCGTATACAAACACTGATGGACTAATATCGGCGAGATTAGAAATCAATGATTTATTGAAGGCACACGAACCTGATGTTATGTGCTTTGTAGAGACTAAATTGAAAGAAGATATTGATATTCATATGGGAGGTGGGAAATACAAATTGTGGAGAAGAGACAGAAAAGAAAAAATGGGAGGAGGAGTGATGATAGCAGTGAAGGACAGTATAAACACAGATACTGTGGAAATGGCAGAGGGCAGGGCCGAAGCCATAAACTTGAAATTAGAAACTGGGGAGAATGGTAAGAGAGATATGGCAGTGGTATATGTTCCCCCTAAGACAAGAGCATGGAATGACGATGAATACCAGGAGATGTTGTCAGACATGGTTAGTTATCTACAGAAAGTGATCGAGAAAAGCAACAATACATATAATCCTAATGGGTGACTTTAATTGTATAGAGGTGAACTGGGAGGAATGGGACTCGGGAGGCAGCGAAGATTCGTGGGGCACTAAATTGTTAAATATAGCAATGAATAATGTAATGACACAGTGGGTTAAAGAAGAGACACGATTCAGAGGTGATGACACACCAGCAAGATTAGATTTGCTACTATCCATAGAACCTGAAGTAACTGAATCATTAAATTATCTGTGTCCTATAGGAAAGAGTGATCATGTGGTCATTGAGTTCCAGATGATAATAGGGAACGTGGTGCCAAGAGATGAGCTTTATAGGCAAGGAAGATACAACTTTGGGAAAACAAACTTTGCAGAATTGAGAAATTTTTTTGAAAATGCGGACTGGAGAAAATTCAGGGAAACAAGAGAGATACAGAGGAAGTGGGATATCTTTTTAGACCTCTACACTTTGGGAGTGGAAAAATGTGTGCCAAGAGTAAGTGGGAAAGAAAACAGGAAAAAGGTGTGGTTTAATAGAAGGTGTATAATAGCGAAAAAAGAGAGGGACATGGCATGAAACAAATGGAGAAAGAGAGGTAATATCAGAACAAAGGAAGAATATAAAAGAACTAGAAATGAATATGCAAGAATACGTAGAGAGAAAGAAAGGAACTTTGAAAAAGGTATAATTGACAAATGCAAGGATGAACCCAAATTGTTTTATAGATTTGTTAATGGCAAATTGAAGCAAAGGGAAGGAATCACCAAACTGAAAGTAGAAGGAGAGGTCTACAAGGATGCAGTAATGCAAGCTGAAGTAATGAACAAATGTTTCCAATCGGTTTTCACTAAGGAAAGGGAGTTTGTGGAAGGAGAGGAAGTGATTAGAAATGTAGTGATAAAAGATATAAAAGTGGAAGTGCAGGAAGTGTGTAAATTACTGGGAGCTTAAGATGTAAGGAAGGCCCCAGGACCGGATGGAATCTCTAATTGGGTACTGAAGGAATGCAGAGAACAACTGGCGGAAAAGATTCACAATTTAATTGTGTGCTCCTTGGAAGAGGGAAAAGTGCCTCGGGAATGGAAGAGGGCAAATGTGGTGCCAATCTATAAGGGAGGAAACAAGGAAGAACCCCTGAATTATAGACCAGTGTCCCTAACCAGCATGGTTGCGAAATTGTGTGAGAGAATCCTGAAAGATAGATGGATAAAATATCTGGAAGAGATGAATATTTTGACTGAAAGTCAGTTTGGATTCAGAAGTGGAATGTCATGTGTTTCCATCTACTCAAGGGCGATTGACGTGCTACAGGAGAGAGACGGTTGGGTGGATTGTGTGTACTTAGATCTGGAGAAGGCCTTCGACAAAGTACCCCACAAGAGACTATTATGGAAATTAGAGCATATAGGAGGGCTGAAGGGAAGCCTCCTGGAATGGATGAGAGACTTTTTGAGTGACAGACAAATGAGGACAGTAATAAAGGACAGGACATCTGGATGGAGGGAAGTAACAAGTGGTGTCCCACAGGGCTCGGTGTTGGCACCAGTAATGTTCTTGATTTATGTAAATGATATGGTAGATGGAGTGAACAGCTACGCAAGCCTGTTTGCTGATGATGCAAAGATCTTGAGAAAGGTAGAGGTTGAAGAGGACTGTAAAATGCTATAGGAGGATCTGGATAGGACATATGATTGGAGCCGGATGTGGGAAATGAAATTCAATGCAAAAAAATGTAAAATATTGGAAATGGGTAAAAGTACCAAGAGGCCATCATTGAATTATTTGCTGGGTAATGAACCAATTAGAAAAGCGAGAGAAGAGAAAGATTTGGGAGTGCTGGTCCAGGATAGTTTGTCACCTGAAAAGCACATAAATAAGATAGTGAGAGAGACATATAAACTCTTGACCAATATAAGAGTGGCATTTCATTACATGGATGAGGAGATGATGAAAAAATTGATAGTGGCCATGATCCGGCCCAGGTTAGAATATGTAGCAGTAGTGTGGTCCCCACACAAAAAGAAAGATATAACCAAGATTGAGAGAATACAAAGAACAGCAACCAAGATGGTCCCTAGTCTGGCAGATTTGCCATACAGAGAGAGGCTGGAAAGGCTGGATTTGCCCTCCTTAAAGGAAAGGAGAAAGAGGGGTGACATGATTGCAGTGTTCAGGACCATGATAGGAGTAGATAAAATTGACAGAGAAAATCTGTTTGTGTGGGATGAGAGAGCAACAAGAGGACACGGAATGAAACTAAGCCAAGCTGCTCGAAGGACATCAAGAAATATAGTTTTCCGTATAGATGTATAGACCTGTGGAATAGACTGGACAAAGAGATCGTCCAGTCTAAAAACTTAAATGAGTTTAAGGCAAAATTTGACTTACTGAGAAACAGAGACGGGACCTCACGAGCGTAGCTCATTTCCTGTATATCACAATTAGGTAAATACAATTAGGTAAATACATCACAACCATCAAGTGATCCTGACTGCCCCGGTGAATTACACACACACACACACACACACACACACACACACACATACACACACACACATACACAGACACCCAAACACACAGACACAAACACATATGCATGCAAGCGTATGCAAGCACCCAGTGCATGAGGCTATGGCCGTTGTCAACATTCTTTACTGTTAAAGTTATAATGCAGCAATTTCTTGCTGCTGCATTCATAGTTATATACTTTTTACATGTCCTAGTGTTTTGTTTGTGTATTAGTAATGTGACTATGAGTGTAAAGTATAGGGTTAGCATGTGATGTAACTGCCAGTTAAGAATGACGAGTGGGGGGTTGGGTGAGTAGGGGTATGGGGGAGGGTTGGGAGCTGGGGTAGAGGCAGGTGGAGCTCATTTCGTCACCCCCTGCCGTCTTCCAAGGGCATACAGGGGTACAAATGGGGCACCCCTGAGCAGAAATTACTGATCGTGAATGTGCCTGTAATGAAATTAAAAAATGACCGGTGTCTGGAGTGATTCTCTGCCAGCAGATATTGTCTGTTGCTTCCGAAATCCGTTGATTCGAGGTCCGTAGAAGTGAGGGTTGACTGTAATATTAAAAAGTTCAGGTACCAGAAGATCAGGCACTGCTTTATCATAAGTGTAACTTATATCTTATGAAATCCAGGAATTCTCTCTCTCTCTATATCTATTGCCAAATGCCATAATCCCGTAAGGGGAAGCTAGCGGTTTTACAGGAAGGGACTCTAACCCACCGCCAACTCACTTACTGACACGTAGGGAACAAGTGTGGATTGGTTATATGGTTACTACCCAGCACTAAATGATTTCATAACTTAGGGGAAACATAGGCTTGTTACTCAATGTAAAGCCACCTGAAAGAAGAAAAGTGACAGTAAAGATGGGAGATATAGGAAGAGAGGAGGCCAGACACAGAAAAAGAATGATAAAGGTGAAGGAAAAAGTAGGCAGCACTACATTGTGAGTGGATGATGGTCTCTCAAAATGAATGGTTCTTGAATTTGGCTCTCCTGTCTTGTTTTTGTTTTTGTTTTTTCCTGGAGGGAACAGTTTGCAGGCTTGTGGCCTTTGTTTCCTTCATCCTTGCATTCGTTTCGTTTAGTTTTTGAAGGCTCCAACATGCTTGCATGCGTCGGCCTTGGTCACCTAACGGCGGCTCTCCACGCTGCTCGATCCCTGGCAGCCTCCCTGTTCAGTCCCTTAACCCTTAAGTCACATTTAATGACCTCGTCCCGTGTCTTTCTCGGTCTACTCCTCCCAACCCCTCCCCCAATATTAACACCTCTCACCCTCTGTACCCAATTATCATCCCCCATCCTCTCCACATGTCCAAACCACCTCAGCCTACCTCTCCTCATCACAACACCAATACACTCCAGTCCCATCCTACCTCTCAACTCTTCCATCGTAAACCCAGCCCCCCCCCCAGGCCGTGCACACAGGGACGCACTGCACATCCACCTAATCATTGTCATTTCTGTACGTTTAAACCTGCGAATATCCTCTCCCTTTACTGCCCAGGTCTCTACCAAACAGCATCACACTCCTAACACATGCTGCATACAAAGACCCCTTATCATGTAGGGAGAGTCCTCTCAATGTCAGGAGAGGTAACAGCTCCCTGAACTTCTTCCAACCACTTCTCACCCTAGCAACCGAGCTAACTCCAGCCCCACCTCCGGCACATAACATGTCTCCCAAATAACGAAACTCCTCCACACACTCAAGAGACTCACCTGCAAGTTCAACCCTCTCACGCCTAACAATCTCCACCTGCTCTCCCCGACACGCTGCACACATGAAATCAGCATCATCTCGCAGTCTACCTCTAATGCATTAAAAAAACACACACACACACACAATTCATGAATTACAGTCTCAATTACTCTATCAACATTTTAAGAAGGGGAATTATTTCCTCCTTTTATGGAAACGGTAGCTTTTATGGGTAAGAGTGAAGGGAGTCCAAGAGAGAGAGAAAATGGACTTGAAAAGGCTGAGAACCAATGCCCTAACCACAATAAAATGTAGCTGTAGTCAAATATTAACAGCAAAACGTAAGTCCGTATTTCAAAGTGCAACACAAATGATAAAATATGCCTACAGTACTGATATGATTATGCAGAACTTCATAATTAAGTGCAATTTTTTTTAAAAATAAGTTCACATTATTCATGCAAAGCTTCAATGTACTCTGGATACTCAGTAACATTAAAACTCACCACAATCACTGGCAATGCAGATGAAGAAACCATGTAAGGAAGAACTTGGCCTTTTGGTCTGCCTCTGTCCTCAGCCTTGACAACCTGCATACAAAACCAGGCTTGAAAAAATGACATTAATAGGTCAGCATACAAAGTTATGTACCATAACCTACTTCAGCAGCTCAAAAGTCTGTGCCAGTTCTGATCCTAATTCCCACTAAACAAGTGGTGTAAGTAAGATCTTTTAACAGGAAAAAGAAAGCAAAAAGGTAAAACTATTAACAAAGTTCAATGTGAAATGGAATACAGAATGACTCATGCATCATTCTAGTTTCTGAAATCTTAGATCACATAGAACTGTACTTTTTCTTTTCTTTTTTTTTACTGCAAAAATATATATATATATGTGAAGGTTGTTCCAAAGACTACCAAGCTAAAAAACAAATACAATAAAGTCTCAATTATCCAGCGTAATTTAGCCAACCTCCATGATGGGTACTGCACAGTACCCTCAATCAGCTATCCATTCGGCATCAAGCCAGATAATGAGTTACTGTCTCGACCCTCTATCCGAAAAACTTTCCTACAATATTACCCTTGGACAAAAGATTAAAATTAAGCCTAAAATATAATACAATACAGTGATCCCTCAATTATCTGGACATTCATTATCCGGACGTGTTCGGTATCCAGATGCTGGGCCTTGGCTCTATTAAATGATTATCTGAATTTACTTGCTATTATCTAAACGTACAAGTGCCTGAGAACTTCGGCCGGCCAGCCAACATGTCCAAACATTCGGTATCATGGCTGCTGGGCCCGAGCCATGAGAGGGAAGTAATCTGTAACCCCCAACCAGAGCTAAAATGTCTGTCTGCCCCAGTACTGAATGGTCAAAAACGCGCACTCATCCTATCAATTCCAACGAACCTCCAGCACCCAAGTAATATGACTGTAACCCACAAGCGGTGTCAAAACGACCATGTGCATTCCCCACCGAATGTTTAATATCACGCGGCCACGGGGCTAAGTCTTTCCTAACCGCCACCTCCACCGAACACGGAGCACAAGCCACAAGTACATGCTTGACAACAGCGGCCATCCACCCCTCTATCAGAGGACAGAAGTCCCCCGGTCACGGTTGCGTTGTGTTTCCTCATGGCCAATCGGCGTCTAACAGACCGCAAGCCACGAGTAAATGCACGGCAAAAGCACCTCTCCACCTGTTGACAGGAAGAGGAGAATCTTGCCCATAGCCTTGCCTCTCCTCCTCCCCACCTGTCCCTCCTCCATACCCTCCTGACTCCCCCCCCCTCACTCCCTCAGTCCTTACCCCTTCCATGGCGATACCACTGACTCGTGAGTTTTCAAAGTTTATGCTATATGTTCGAATGGAAATTCTGTGGTGACCACGACAATGCTCATGCAATTCTGCAACAAGACATATGCTTAACTCTTGAAAGATGCTGGCAAAATTTTGAATATGGATGGTGGGAAGTTATATGGAGGTAAGTTTTACTCTTGAACACTTTAGTCCGCTTGAATTTTGTACTCTTATTTGTCAGTTTTATGTGTTTTTATTAGCTTATCTTATGGTGTAAACATCAGCGAAGATGATATAATCAATTTACAGTGGCACAGTTAACCATGGAACTTTTCTTTTGAGCCCCGGGGGGGAATCACTCGTCACAGACAACAGATTTTCAAACTGTCGTTAGTTTTTTTGTGGATTTTTCTTCTTTATGCATTGTTTTCATGATGTTTAGCATTAATATGGATAATCCTCTGTGTGTTTTGATGTTTAAAAATGGCAGATTGACCTGAAAACAGTGCCAAAATTAGGAGGGGTACTGGACATACAGTTGTGTATAGGTAGGGTGTTTTTTGGTTTTCATTTTTTAATTTTTCATGGTTTTCATGGTGTTTAGCATTACTTTGGGTATTCCTGGGTGTGTTTGGATGTCTAAATGTGGCAGATTGACCAGAAAACAGTGCCAAAATTAGGAAGGGTACTGTACATACAGTGGTGTATAGGCAGGGTGCTTTTTTTTTTTTTTTGCATGGTTTTCTTGGTTTTGAAAATTTTGGATACTCCTATGTATGTTTTGATGTCAAATTAGGGCAGAATGACAGGAAAACACTGCCAAAATAAGGAGGGGTACTGTACATATGGTAGTATTTAGGTAGGGTGTTTTTTTTTTTTTTTTTTGGTTTTCAGTGGTTTTTCTGCATGGTTTTCTTGGTGTTTAGCACTACTTTGGATATTCCTAAGTGTGTTTTGATGTCTAAATATGCCTGAATGACTGGAAAACACTGCCAAATTTAGCACAGATACTATACAAATAAGTTAGGTATAGGTTAGATGCGGGTATAGGTAGGGTCTGGGTGTGGTTGGGGAATAGTGTTCATTATCCGGATGTTGACACTACCCGAAAGTGCCTTTGGCTCTATTATGTCCAGATAAATGAGGGATTACTGTACTGACACGGTACATTTACTACAGTAATATAGTACATAATATACAGTAATCATAATCATACTTTACCCACCTAGTGTTGGCATCGATGGAGGGTAGATACGCACAGATACATCCCCACTATACAATTATCGGAGCACTGAACCACAAAGCACTGAGGAGCCACAGGGTTAGTCACAGTACTACAGCAAAGAGCGAGGCACGGGAGGCCATAGACTAAGTCACAGCACTCGGGCTCAGCCATGGCATGGGTCACAAGAGCAGAGCACACACATATGTCCTCACTGCATGGTGTCCACGGAAACAACTGAGAAAACGAAGGAAGGATTGGCACGCCGGGTGGGCCACTTCCGTAACGCATTGTGATTGACCAGTGCATTGCAAGGTCTGCCAACATGCCAACTGGATCCCGTGTCTAAGTCAGAGGACCATTGCTTCCCATTTCTGAGCCAGCTATTGCAAAACTTCACTGAAAATTGTTTTAACAGACCCAAGCAAAAAGCATCGGATATTGTGCTGTGCCAGATGTTGTGACGACGGATAACTGAGAGATTACTGTACAGACCTGTTCATGCGCATCTCCATTCATGTCAACCATCCATTTCAATCCTTTGCTAAATATTTTGCTTTTTTTATTTCCGTTTCTCATATTTTCATAACTTCATTTACTATATCCAACCATCTTGGTATTCCTCACCTTCTACCACCTTCTCACACTAAAAGCTTGGTAATTGGCCACAGAATCATGAATCCTAGGAGGGAAACTCAATCACATGTAAACAGAGTCAAAGGCCAAGCTGACATTTATCACACTGTTTCATATCGTTTCGTTT